>JAPKLW010002146.1:19497-113538 GCA_026898455.1 Plectranthus barbatus
ATATATATATATATATATATATATATATATATATATAGGGGAGTGATCATATGAGAACTCCCCTTACCATGTGAATATAAGAACCAATCTCGACCATCCAAATCGATGATCCAACGCTCAAGACTAAATAATTTTCGTCTTCATTATAGTGTAGTAAAACATGCATTGAAGGGTAATTTTGTAATATTTTTCTCTCTCCTCAAAGATCATCCTAAATCTTTAAATGATCATAACTCCTTCCATTTAGATTATGTTTTCATGTTGTAACACCCCGTGTTATTTTCAACCTTGTAATAGCTAGTTGGACTTAATAAAGTGGATTATTCCCAGATTAGAGCATTATTTCATGCAATCAAGCAAGGATTTAATTGTCTCAACTAGTTGTGAGGGAAATTATTAAATTGTATAGATTTATCATGAATTTTGGATTGGAAAGATAATATCAAGTGGTGATTATAGGGAGGAATTACCAAGTAATTAATGAAATTTCATAATAATTGAGGATTACCATATAAATATGATATGGTATGAGATGAATTAATTCATAAGAGATGAATTATGATAGAAAGAATGTGGAGAAATTATGTATTATACAAGAGTATAAATAGGGAGAGGATTTATAGAATAAGCTTTTCCCACCTTATTGTATAATCTAGAGAGAGATAGAGTGTGAAACCCTCCCTACACCCCATTTCCCGTCAGCCACTCTCCAGCCCAGTTTCCGGCCAACTTCGGCGACGTCCGACCAAGCCAGCACTGCCATCTTGTAGTACGTCTCTCAGGCTTCGATTTGAGTACTCGTGGGCTCCGAGAGGACGAGGGACGACGGAGATATTGAAGTGAGAAGTTGAGTCGCCGGAATTAGAGAACTTTCGGACGTTAAGAAACACCAATTTGGACGCCGGAAATCGCTAGCGCCGCCGTGTGTGGAAGAGCTCCAGCGAGGGATTTGAACGCAAGGACAGTTGAGCTCAACCTAGCAGAAACATCTACTTTAAAAGCCAAGAACGAGGTGGGAAACTATTTCAGTATAAAATCAAACGTGTGCTTTTCTTTTCAAAAAGTGTTAAAATACTTTGATTTAAAATGAGACTCCTATGCTTAATTTCGTGCTATTATATCTGTCCTCTGTCGTTTCCCATCGACAAGAGAGTAAAATAAATGAGTTTGGAACCAGGTTCCCATAACTGAGCTAGAACTCATTTAGTAGTATGGAGTAGCGACTCCATATGATTGGGATTTTGGAAGATATAAGGGGAATTGGTTATATGTGTATGTGGAAGTTATGAATATGGAGTTTGCGAATGATAAATATTAAACGATCGGGTCTCAAAAGGATTGCTGAGACTAGTGCACTTAGATGACAGTAGGTTGAGTGTGTTTACATTCCTAACTGATCATCGTAACTCGGAAGTCGGCCAACTTCCAGTTACAACACCGAAACAGATATAATAACATATTAAAAAGCACGTGCGTGAAAATAAAATGATTTAGATAGCATGGATCTTTTCAACAAAATCCCATGTGTATCTGTGTGAGTTGCATAGCATGTTTCCTATATAAATGTATGATTTTGGGCATGTTTCTCATTGGGTACGAAAGTACTCAGCCCCTCGCGTTATTTCTAAAACGTGCAGGTTAAGCAGCAGGGATGGAAGTAGCGGGTGTAAGCTGGAGGAGCAAACAAGTTATTTTGAAAGTTAATAGATCCTGTGACATGTATCTTCACATACATGTCACCATCACGCTACACACACGCTGCTACACTCTCTGAACTTCCTTCCCTTTTTAATTACTTAACTTTTGGATACTGTTATTTTAAATCTTGACTCGAAGTACTTTTGTTGAATACTTTTATATTTTAATTAAAATAAAGTCTTCCGCTTCTTATTTCTTGAAATGCGTTTGACAAAACCTGAAACATCAATGTAACGTGGCCCCAAATTGGGGAGGTCAGTTGGGGGCGTTACACATGTATCCTATATCAAATTAAAGGTAATTTAATTATCTTTCAAACAAAATCTCTATTGCATATGTTTCTATTTTAACATCATCGTAAAAAAAATAGTGATTATATGCATAATTCTCGTAACAGTACACGAATTCTTATATAATGAATGAAGTTGCACTATATAATACATGAAGTTATATTATATAATGCAGAATATGATAGATAAAACACAATATGTTTTTTCATGCGAGATCAACAAAACAATTAAAATTCATTATCTTTGTATACTGTAGAAAATCTTATAGTTGTCATAAAAGTTGATCATACATTACTTGTTTTTAATTATGTAGTTTTTTATGTTATTTACATAAATGTATATTATTATATTATAAAATACATGTTTGTTAGGTATATAATGAATATTTGCTAGGTATATAATGCATATCGAGGTCAATATAATGCATGAAGTTATATAATGAATGCAGTTGCACATTATAATGCATGAAGTTGTAGTATATAATGCAGAATATGATAGATAAAATGCAACATGTTTATCTCAGCGAAATCATCATTCATCATTATATTTGCACTTGTTATGTATCATATAGAAATAACATGTGCATTATAATTAAAGTAATATAATCTTTCTCTAAAATAAAAGTAATATCATATATAATGGAGGAAATAATACCGTATAATGATAGTAATATTGTTCTAAAATAAGAGTAATATCACATTATAATGCAGGAAGATGTGTGTTAGGTATAATGAATGTTAGGAATATAAAGCATGTTTCTTATGCATATAATGCATGTTTGGTAGATATATAATGTACGTTGAGGTTGAATATGCAAACAGAATCTTAAATAAGTACAAAATGACAAAAATATCCTATAATGCATGTATTTTGAGATAAAATGACCGAAAATTCTAGTAAAATCCTTAGCGTACATTCATCAAAATCAATGGCGAGGATTAGTTCTTATTTCTCATGGAAAGAGGTTTTCTCACTGGATTTTCACATAATCACTATTGTTGATGTTCAATTTGTACGGATACGGGGCCCCGAAAACGGTAAAAGTAACACTCGAAAATGAGAAATGAACAGAGATATAACAAATCGAACAATATTATCTAACGTGGAATATGGAACAACAGTCCAAGAACTAGCCCGACGGTACCAAGCTCGATGAGCAATGTAAATACAGCTCACGGTAAAAAGAAAACTATTTTGGAGTCTTTGATATCTAGGGTTAAGTGCCAAAAATTGGCTTACAAATGGTTATATATAGGGGTTTGAATTTGTTAGGATTTCCTAGAGTTCCGCACGGTCTGTTGGGCAGCGAACTCTGAGTTTATTGGAGTCGTTGCGTTGAGCGCCACCAACCTCTTCCGGGAATCTCGCGAGCTTATCCTCCGGTTGCACGTTGGCTCTTTTGACCCTTGGACAACTGCTTAATAACCGTCTGGGTGCCCTAATCCGACTTATAGAACTGCTTCGCATCTTAATCAGACTGCTTTGGTCGAACTTCTTGTCGCAAGCTGTTTTTATTCGGATTGTTCCTTCTTTCGGACTGCTTTCTAACAGGCTGGCCTGTTTGCTTGGCCTGCGAACGTGTCGTTGGACTTCACTTTGGGCCTCCAGATGAATTGATTTTTATCATACCCCAACAACTATAATCATAAATGCCACAAACTGAACTTTGACTTTTGTTTATTCTTTTGTGTGTGTGGGTGGGGGAGGGGTAGGGGTTTCATTAGGCGGATCCATATTATACAATACGGGTTAAGTTGTATCCCAAATTAATTTATATTTCCACATTATTTATATAAATAATTTACATTTCTACATTATATATATATTCATATAGTATTTTCTCAATTTTTTTTATATTATAAATCCACTAATATATTAAAACAAAGCATTTTATATAATTACATTAATTTTGTCGCTTTCTCTCCCAAAGATTTATCAATTTCATTATTTATATTTATTTTATTTACCATTTTTATTATATTATGTATATAAAATAAACAAAAATAAAATATAACAAATTATATTTGTCACGTTTTGTTTATAATATTATATCTCACCAACTTATTATATTTATTAATTGTTAAATAATATGAGTATAACGGTATAATTTTGTGGAAAAAAATATATATTTTTGTAGGCTTTGTCTGCAATTTTTTATTTTTATTATTTTAAATTTGTATACATAGTTGGACATATTGTATATTATTATAATATATTAATGTTGAGATTTAGTAGATAGATACATATATATCACAATATATATTTGTTTGTATAAGTTGAGATATTCGTCATATCTCTCCTATCTTTTCTATCTTTTCTAGTTAGATTAGAAGTAGGATATTTTCATGCATGAGGTCTATATATACCCATGTAATCTTCTCATAATTTTTGAATATATTGAATATTAAGAAGAACAATTTCTTCATGGTACCAGCGCCATAGGTTGGGAATTTCTTCGTTTCCGCACATTACGTCAAGACTTCTACCGTGAATCCCCTCTTCCATGACGTCGAAGGACGGCGATAAAGTGGCGTTCATCAATGACCTCATGTCGACCTATTATATAGGACCATCCGACAACCCTAGCTACGTTTATGTCACCGACTTCCTCAATGATAGTAACTATGGAGATTGGCTAGAAGAGATGAGCAATTGCTTGCTCGCGAAGAACAAATTTGGCTTCGTAGACGGCTCCCTACCCATGCCCGACGAAAATTCCCCAGATCTCCTTGTATGGAAGCGTTGCAACGCGATGGTAAAAGGCTGGTTAGTCGTTGTGATGGACAAGGAGATAGGGAATAATGTCAAACACACAAAGACGGCACGGGAAATATGGGAGGATCTAGAAGAACAGTTCGGTAAAGAGAGCGCTCCAAAGGCGTATGAACTAAAGAGAAATCTTACCCTTACTCGACAAGACAAGGCTTCAGTCTCCGCTTATTACACGAAGATAAAGGGCCTATGGGACGAGATCCATACAGTATCGGCGATGCCAAAGTGTACATGTGGACTATGCACCTGCAATATTTCGAGATCCTTCGCTGAAAAGGTTGAAAGAGAACGAGTGTACGAGTTTTTGATGGGCCTCGACGATACCTTCACGACCATACGCAGCCAGGTATTAAGCATGAAGCCTTTGCCTAGCCTTGGAGTCGCCTACCATCTTGTGGCAGAAGACGAGAGACAAAGAATAATCGCGACATCTCGGAATCCGGTTGTCGACGGTGCTGCATTTCAAGTTCAGAGGCCGGAAGAGAACGTAACTCGCCGCGATAACAACACGGAGAAATCACCGCCTCAATGTGGAAACTGCGGGAAGTTATGGCATATAATTGAAAACTGTTGGGAGATTGTTGGCTACCCGGAAATCGAAAGGCAAGCAAACCCTGGAAAAAGTCGACCAGGAAACCCTCTATACATCGCGCAGCACATGTTGAGACAGGATCTCCAGTAGATAAGGACACGATGCAAGGCTTCACGGCGGAACAACTCGCGCAGTTGAAAGAGCTACTCACGCATGGCAGCGGCAGTTCGTCGACGAGCCCTGCAGTTAATGTGGCAGGTAAAATATTTATGTGTACACCATGGATCATTGACACGGGCGCAACCGAGCACATATGTTGCAATCGAGAGATGTTTGATTCACTCGCTAATAGCGAGAAAAGAATACCGGTCAGAATACCGAATGGTGACAAAGCAATGGTTGCAGGAATTGGAAATATCAAGCTCGAGAACGGGATTGAACTAGATCGAGTGCTTTTTGTTCCCAGCTTTCATTGCAATTTACTTTATGTCAGTCGCCTAACCAAAGATTTCCGATATAATCTAACCTTTTCCTCGGATCATTGTATCATACAGGATTGCACCTCGAAGAGCCAGATTGGAGCGGGTAGGCAACGTGATGGTCCATACTTATTGGAGCCAGTTTGAGACGCTCGACAAGTTTTCTCTGCACTTGTGGACAGTGATACTTGGCACAGACGACTTGGGCATGCCTCCAGAATAAAGATGCAAGGTTTATGCGAGGTGCCTCACAAAATTTGTGATATTTGTATGAAAGCAAAACAAACCAAACTACCTTTTCCTTCTAGTACTATACGCACAAAATCCTGTTTTGAGATGCTACATTGTGATATATGGGGAAGTTACAAAACGCCTTCATTATCTGGGGCGCGTTATTTTCTTACAATTGTAGATGATTTTAGTAGAGGTGTATGGATTTACCTTATGAGATTTAAATCTGAGGCAAGTACATATCTTAAATTCTTTTGCAACATGGCGAAGACTCAATTTGGTAAGGTTGTTAAGTGTATTATGACCGACAATGGTGGAGAGTTTCAGTCGCGAGAAATGCTGGAATATTACGGCAAACATGGGATGCTGCTCGAGACTACATGCCCACACACTCCCCAACAAAATGGAGTCGTTGAGCGAAAGCACAGACACATCCTTGAAGTTGCTAGAGCCCTTCGATTCCAAGCCAACCTACCTATCATTTTCTGGGGAGAATGCGTCTTAGCTGCAGCCTACATAATAAACAGACTCCCATCCAAAATATTGCAAGGTCGAACACCGCATGAAGTACTACTCGGGAAGCTGCCTAATTACGAGGACTTAAAAGTATTTGGGTGTTTGGTATATGCCAAGGATACGAGCAAAATGAATGATAAATTTACCGCAAAAGGACGAAAGTGTGTTTTCGTCGAATACCCATATCGGCAGAAGGGATACAAGGTGTACGATCTGGAAAGACGAACGATCTACACTACTAGGGATATGTGCTTTGTCGATGACTGCTTTCCATATTCTGAACAAGATAAGGACGGTATTAACATGAAAGGGAGCGATCAGGTAGACGATATCATCTATGAATAGACGGGTTTGCAGGCGGAAGGGACGAACAACACAGAGGATCGAACCGAGAATAATGCACAAACCACTGATATTGCAACCAGTTCACGGCATAGCAACAGGGTCAGACAACAACCGGCCCACTTGCGCGACTACGAGGTTGAGTTACCAAGCTCCATAGACCATTCACGACCTGCACCCGCATCCGATACAGGCTCTTCTACGGTACATCCTCTTACTCACTACATTGCTTACGATAGATTTTCTTTGTCCCGTAATTGTTATCTCGCTGCAATCGACCGTCATGTTGAGCCAAAGTCATTTGCCCAAGCCGTGAAGTTGCATGAATGGAGGGAGGCGATGCAAAAGGAGATAAAAGCTCTGGAATTAAATGGAACATGGGACTTAGTCCCGCTTCCGGATGGAAAGAAAGCAATTGACTCGAAGTGGGTTTACAAGATAAAATACAAATCGATGGGAGAAGTCGAAAGATACAAAGCCCGTTTAGTCGCAAAGGGTTTCACTCAAGTCCCAGGGGTAGATTTCCATGAGACTTTCGCGCCCGTAGCTAAACTTGTCACGCTGCGTTGCATTCTCGCAATTGGGGTGAAGAAAAATTGGATTATGCATCAACTCGACGTCAACAACGCATTTTTACATGGCGATTTAGAAGAAGACGTATACATGAAGGTTCCGCAGGGTTACGCAAAGGATGGAGAGGTGCGTGTCTGCAAACTACGGAAGTCTCTATACGGTTTGCGGCAGGCATCGCGAAACCGGTATCATAAGTTCACGACGGCTTTATCCAACGTTGGATTCAAGCTGTCACACGCGGACCATTCTTTATTCATCTACAAAGCTGGAAGAACCTTTGTTACAACATTAATCTACGTGGACGACGTACTACTTGCTGGCAATGATGGTGAAGTGATCCAGAATGTTAAGAAAATGTTGGACGAGCGATTTAGCATCAAGGACCTGGGTCCTCTGAAGTACTTCTTGGGAATTGAAGTGGCTCGATCCACCAAGGGCATGGTGATGTCGCAGAGGAAATACGCACTTGACATATTAAAAGATGCAGGAATGGAGGGTTGCAAGCCTAGTAAAATCCCCATGGAGCAAAATGCACGCCTAGATGTCGATGATGACAGCCCCACGGTAGATGAACAACGGTATCGTCGACTGATTGGACGCTTACTCTACCTTACCGTCACTCGACCGGACATACAATATGCAATGAGCGTTCTTAGCCAGTTTCTATCGAACCCAAGGCAGACCCACAACGATACTACTATTCGCATACTTCGATACGTCAAAGGCACGACAGGACAAGGCATATTCTTACCGGCAGCAGGAAACTTGGAATTAGCAGCTTATTGTGACTCAGATTGGGGGGGATGCCACCTTACCCGACGTTCCCGAAGTGGATATGTTATCATACTTGGAGGTGCGCCTATTTCATGGTGCACAAAGAAGCAAATTGTCGTGTCACGTTCTTCAGCAGAAGCCGAGTATCGGGCGATGGCAGCAACTGTGAGTGAAGTAATATGGTTGTGGTGGCTTGTCAAAGAACTTGGGGCTGAGCAACGGATCCCAACTGGTTTATTCAGCGACAATCAAGCCACAAGACACATTGCCAAAAACCCCGTATATCATGAGCGAACTAAGCATGTGGAGATGGATTGTTATTTTGTACGTGAAAGGGTGGAATCGAAGGAGGTCGAACCACGTGAAGTAGCTACCTCGGAGCAAATCGCGGATATATTGATGAAACCACTTGGAGGAGATCAGCTACAATACTTGTCCGTCAAGTTGGGAGTTCGAAATCTACACTCGCCAACTTGAGGGGGGGTGTTGAGATTTAGTAGATAGATACATATATATCACAATATATATTTGTTTGTATATATACGTCTTATCTCTCCTATCTTTTCTATCTTTTCTAGTTAGATTAGAAGTAGGATATTCTCATGCATGAGGTCTATATATACCCATGTAATCTTCTCATAATTTTCGAATATACTGAATATTAAGAAGAACAATTTCTTCAATTAATATATAGTTATTGATGAATACAAATGAAAATATATTAAAAAATAATTACTAATGATAGACAATATAGTTCGAGGACGTGTAATGATTAAGTATTTTGATTATAATCTATTAATTAATCATGAATTGATGTACTGGAAGGGTTAACTCCTCTTATTTAAATTACGTATCATAATTTTTAAAAAATAAAAAATGAAATGAGCATAACATAATTAGTATCAATATTTATTTAGTTTTTCTTTAAAAAGTGGTTTCCAAGAAGAATGTGTGGTCGCGAAAACTAAAAGACTCTTGTACTCTTTGATTCTTCCAATTAGTTATGATGATTGTATTTGTGTGTAGTTCTACTACCCTAAAGTCAGGTGCCTTTTGCCTACTCTCTCTTCCTTTTTTTTTTTTTTTTCAATTTTTACTTTTTTTACTTTAATTTGTTTTGGCGTGATTAACATTAGATAACTTACAATAAGATATTGACTGTTTTGAGTTGAGTACAAACTCACACAAATTTGTTTTTTTGACATCTTCCAAAAAGTCTCATATTAATAAAGTTAATTATGGACTCTCAAATATGGAACAAGTTGAATTTGTTACCCAATAGAAGTAACTCAATTAATATCTTTTTTTAGTACTAAGTCTTATATAGGTTTATTAATTACCGTATTCCATTATTTACAATCTCCTATCTAGGAAAACAATTGGTTGAACTAAATGTTTCATGAAATTAGTAATCTGAAATTTAGATCAATTCAGTGTAATTAATATGATGATGGCATTATATAATACTATAAATTTCCAATGCCATCATAAGTCAGAGTCTTACACGTCTCTCCTTTAAATTTTCTTACCTTCATGCGCAAATGGGTCGGATTCGGGTTGGCGGGTCGGGTTGTAACCTGATAATAACAAGCGACACGCCAACTCGAATCCGATCCGTAAATTTTCGCGGGTCAAAAATCTCAACCCGAATCCAACCTGTTTATTTCGGATCGATCCGAAACTGACCCGAAATGACCTGTTTAATTAATTTAAAAATTAAAAAAATGTGTAAATTAATTTAAAAATTAATAAATTTTGTTAATTATTTTAAAATTTTAAAAATTGTATTAACTATTTAAAAATTTTGGTTTTAGGCTATATTTTATTTATTAAATTTTTATGTAATTATATTTCATAAATAATAATAATAATTAATATTATTGGTGGGTTAAATGGGTTCGCGGGTCAATCCGAACCCGACCCGAAAATTAAATGGGTTGAACGAGTTGACCCGAAAATTAAATAGGTTGACCCAACCCATTTTTTTCATGTTGGGCTCGTGTCGGGTTGGAGATTGCTGCCCAGAGTATTCTAATACGCGAGGGAAGCATAGAATCAAGTCAAATCGAACTGAGTATTATTCGACTTGAGTATAGGGGTGGGAACAGGCCAGGCCAGGCCAGGCTTTGGCCCGAAAGGCCTGAGCCTACTACAAATTTGATAGGCCTGAGCCTGGCCTATTATCTATGATAGGCCTTGAGATAGGCCTAGGCCTGGCCTTTTTAACGAAATAGGCCAGACTTTTGGCCTTTTAAAAGCCTGTTCAAGCCTGTTTTATCATTTTTAAATTAACATACATCTACAAATTAAAGTATAATAAAAATGTGATCAAAATAAGATTTAACATATTCATAACACACTAAAACAACAAAACTCAATAGAATCAAAATAGTTGTGTATCTTGCGTGAACTCCATCTTGCAAAAACATCACACCACAAGACATAAATATCACACCACAAAAATATGCAAAGATAGATTGCAAACTAAGTCCAAAATAACAAAATAGAAAGGACAATGTTGTTGCATCCACCAAGGCTATTGTTTGCAGCAACTCTAACAACAATGATGGGCAACTCTGTTCCAAGTGTTTGAATCCTTACCAAAACAGCCCCTTTCCCTTAGTACTCTGCCAAAATAAATAATTCAAGATAAGAAGAATATGAAACAATAAATTTTGGGGCTTTAGCAGTTACTTTCCAGTGGGAACATAATATGTTCCACATCTCCATATGTATAATTATACAAAATTAAAGAGATTTATGCAAAATCAGGCATTCTCATATTTCCACTAATTTGTCCAATTTAATAACACTTATCCACGCATAAGAAATTATAATAAAATTAAATAAATAAATAATAGTATCACTCCTAAATGTCAAAAGTTTCAAAATGTGCAGACAAATTTTTGCAAAACAATTCGAAGAAAGGAACCTGCTGAGACACCACATCTTTGGACTTTGAAATTAGACCTTTTTTTGCAGACTATATGAAGCCAATCACTACCAATCTTCAAGCTCTGATTCAATCTCCTGCAAAAAATAAATTATACACATTAGACAAATATAATGTTACATTTAAATTCATAATAAAAGATAACTGCTTGTCTGCTTCCCACAAATGCAGTGCTTTTTTTTTGCCATTTGCCTTGGTCAAAAAAATTTTCACAGAGAAAACACGAAAGCAGGGAAAGAACCCCCTCCCTCCTCTCTCTCTCTACCCCCTCTATTTTCTCTTTCATTTGTTTTCCTATCTATCTCTACCACATCTTTTTTTCTTTCTCTAGATACAAATCCTATTTCTTTAGTGTTGTTTGACTGCCTTACAAATTTTCTTGTTTACCCCTTTCTCTGCACCCAATACTACTCACACCCACAACACATATAAATTTTAATTTGCATCTAGATGTATATTTTTATTAATTTATACATGCTTGTTTTGTCTAATTGCATTATGTAAATTGAGAGAGGAAGAATGAAAAAAAAAAAACTAACCTGCTGTAGCAGTGAGGAATCAAGAGTGTCGAAAAAAATTACAAGGCACTTGAAGGCAGAGAATGGATCACCCCGCACCGCGAACAAATGAAACTCAAATTAAAGAACCCCTAAACGTTTTGTTCCTGAATTTATTAGATTCACCAACAATTCAAGAAACGTACAAAAAAAATAAAGCCTCAGTCCAATACAAATAGAGAAACGAACCAAAAAGCAAAATACAAGTTCGCAAGAGGGAGAGGGAGCAGGGCGCTGGGAACAAATGAAAAGAAAAAACCAACCTGTAGGCTGTAGCAGGATTCTTCACACAATGTGCACCCAGATCAAATACAAGTTTGCGAGAGAGAGAGAGCGGGTCGCTGCGTTGGGAACAAATGCAAGCAGGAGATGATAGATGAGCGGCGCACCGTGAGTCCGTGAGATGATAGGGATTAGGGTTCAATTTTGTTATGTCTTTTGTTTCTAAATTCTAATATATCATTTAATTTAAATTAAAACATATTTAATTATTTATAATATATATATATATATACATATATTATATTATATTAATAACAGGCCGGCCTATCAGGCTTTGTAGGCCAAATGTTAGGCTAGGCCCGAGCCTATTTACACATGTAGGCCTTGTCGAAAGTCTGAGCCTAGCCTTTTAAACAAACAGGCCAGGCCAGGCCAAAGGCCCCTGTCGGGTAGCCTGGCCTATTACCACCCCTACTTGAGTACTATAAAACATTTACAGATTTGTGTTGAATTTGTCTAAATTTAAGCAGCAGATAGCCAACAACGTCTGGGTGGTGTAGTTGGTTATCACGCTAGTCTCACACACTAGAGGTCCCCGGTTCGAACCCGGGCTCAGACAAGTTTTGCTTTTTTCTTTTTTTGCAAAGCCCAAGTCACTGGTAAAACATTTGAGGATTTTAGTTCTTGAACTTAATTGTAACCAAATAATAGCAATAGTGTGAGCCTTCAAATAGCTGGCCATTTATTCGTAGCCTTTTCTCATTTGCACAACTTGTAATGCAAGCCTCATTGTTACATGTATTCCTAATCCTATACACATTGGAACATTTTCGGAATTTGGTTTATATGTTGATTGTTATAAGCGTTTTTGGTTTTGGCAGTGAACTAAGTTTCTACTACATATTTGGTATGATATTTTTCTCTTGAAAGAATTGTCAATTATATGTTTAATTCGTTTATATGGGTTAAAAATAAGTAATTTGCATATATAGTTGAAATAGACGATGCAGCATTGGTTTAAAGGCAGTGGATCCAATTGACATGAACATACTATTGAAGTGGCCTGGAGGTACGTACGCTAGAAAGTAGAAAGAAATATATCATTAACCCAAGCTCAAACACATATAATATACCCTAATTGGGATTAATAAACCCTATTTAATTTGGAATGGGTCAACCCATTTGGGTAGGATAAAATCCGCCTAAACCGTTTAGGCCTATCTAACGCAAGTTTTTGCCATCATTGGTTGCTTTCTCATTCAACAAGTAGAAGATGAGTCCTTACTGAATCTTGAAATGGACTAGCTTGTACCTCATACTTCTTTTTCTACTAATAAGCAAAACTGGACCAGTTGTTAGAATCCCGACTCCAATTTTTTCCTTGCATCATAAATATTGTTTTCTGTGTTTTAGGACTGATAATTTCCTTTTTTTCGATTCAATTTTGGGGGAATGATAATTGTATTTTTTATTTTTTTTTAATATTTAAACATTGAATAGCAAATGATAGTATTGGTGGAAGGCAGGCAATACTGTGGGATCGCATCCAACAATCAAGAGTACAATACAAGGAGCAAGGCTTAGGCAGCCGCTGGAAGTAGTTGTACGTTTTGGGCGCCCCTTGTTCACAAACTTCAATGCTTATTATTACTAGTATTTCACACTGCAGCTTTACGTGGGACCCACCATTCCCATGCTACTTTTTCTTTTCTTTTTCCCTTATTTTACTACTCGAAAAAAAGAAGAAATTTCGTGATAAATGAATTGAAGATATTTCATTTATCACTAAGCTTCAACTTACAAAATTCGTTAACATTATTCTTCATATTCTCACTCTAATCATGTAATGTAAACCGAATTAGGCAACTTGCTATAAATTGGTCTAGAACGTTTAGGTAGCGCCAAAAAAATCTCTATTTATTTATTTGGGAAAAAAAAATACAAACTAGCAACAAACCTCAAAAAAAAAGAGAGAGAAATATCTCATATCTAATTAAAATAAAAAGATCGCATATCCAAATCAAAAAGATATTTGACCGTAAAAATATAAGAAAATCATAGAAAAATGAACAGCAAATATATCTCGTGAAACTTTGCACACCTCACCTAAAATGTAATTCTCGATATTTAGGTTATAATACGTAAAATTCCAATACCAACCCTTTTGCATCATTTAAGAAACAATTAAGTAATCTGATATTTTACAAAAAATACAGTAAGAAACCTACCATAAAAATCATAATTAATTGGGAAGGTGTTATGCACTCCTAAATGATTTAGACAGATTTTATCCATTAATACAAATCAAACTCATCTAATATATCTTAATTGAAGATTAATAAATCTTATTTGGAATAGGTGAACTCATTTATTTATAGATAAAATCCGTCTAAACCGTTTAGGCGTGCCTAACACAAATTTTTGCCTAATTAATTACGTGGAAATATACAAAAGGGTTAATTGCATGTGATAACACAACTTTTTCATAAATTGGCAAATATAACATGTTTTTTGAATTTTGGTAATTATAACATACTTTTTCAAAATTTGGCATTTATAACCCAATTTTTCAAATCTTAACAATTATAACAATATTTAAAAATCTTAATATTAGTAACACAATATTTAAAAGTTTTGCAACAATCTCATAATATTTTTTTCTATTCAATGGCAAACGAAACTGAAATTCTTTTATTTAAGATTATTCACTTTAAAAATTATAAAATGTTGATTTCATTATTATTTGACATCACCAATTTCTTTAATTTTATAATTTATAATTAAATAACAAAATAAATCAGTTTTTTCATATCATATTATTTGAAAAAAAAAGGTTGAACGTTTTATAAAGTCGAAGAAACGTATAATTGAGAATACTATATTATAATTTTAATAATTATTTTAAATATAGTTTCGAAAAATAAATAATTGAAAAGCAAACTGTAAATACACTCTCAACATATTGAAAATAAATAAACCTTTTTTCTTGTTTGTTAAAATTTTGTGTTATAATTGTAAATTTTTAAAAAATTGTGTTATAATTGCCAAAAGTGGGAATGGATACAACTAGCCACTTTGAATAAGTGGGTATGTTTTATAGCCACAAGGATAAAAATATAAGTTTTCTAGCCACTTTGTACTTTTGTCTTTTTCTCTCTTCCATTTTCGGCTACAAGACAAAATTTACTTTATTAAAGTTGTTTCCATTTTCGGAAATATTCATTATTTCATTTATTTATTCATTTATTTAATTTTGAACAATTAATTTGAACTACCAAGGTAGTTGTAAATTTATTACAACCTTTTACAAACAAATATTTTCGGTTGTACGAGGAAGCAAATATTTTAAAAATTATTTGAAGATTGTTGAGAGGGTTTAGAGAGAGAAAAATCGAAGGTATGTTGATTTCAACCATTTTTTCTTACTTTCGATTCGTTTTCTGCGTTATAATGTTGTTATGTGTTCAAAATCGACATGCATATCTTAGTATAGACTTGTATATCTTAGTTTTTTAGAAAATATCGCGATTTTAGGACTGTTGTTCGTAAAAAAATACGCAGAGAACTTAGGGAGAAACCCAGGAAAATTGCGATCTCGTGATAAATCGAGATCTCGAGATGATGTCGAGATCTCGATTTCACCATATCGAGATCTCGACGTCATCTCGAGATCTCGATTTATCACGAGATCTCAATGAATTTTAATTAAATTCCGATATCTCGATATTATTATCGAGATCTCGAATTATCTGCTGGAAAATGCTCCTGATTTTTTTTTAATATTTTCGTTTCATTTATCACAGATGTCGTATCAACGTTTCATCATACGTCATGGTGGGGCTTGGGACAGATCCGAGTATATGGGCGGAGACGAGCAATTGATTTGTTTGAGACGTGAACGGATCTCCTACAATACCATTTTGTCCGAGATTCACGAGATCATGCACTGTGATCTCCTCAGTACTAGCTACTGCTTGTTTTACATGAGCAGTATATCTGGGGGCTCGAGGCATGTCAAGGCTGGACTGAAGACCGACGAAGATATTATGCGGATGCTATATGAAAATAGCATTGATCCAATTATATATGTGGTCACCAAATTGAAGCAAAATCAGTCCGGATTTCAGGGAAAAAAGTCACAATCACAGCGATCAACACGAATGGGTGGTCCTAGCATCTCATTAGCTGATGATTTCGTAGATGAGTATGAGGCGGAATCTACAGATGATGATGATGATGATGATGATTATTGTGATGATGATGATGATGAGGAGGAGGAGGCAAGCGAGGAGGAGAGGGACGAGGAGGAGGGGCGGAGTCGGTTGTTTGAGTCCTTGGTCAGTGATTTTTCTAGATGGATTCTAGCTCCTGGGCGAATGGATCAGTACGGACTATCTAACAATAACTTGAGTCTGTCCGTGGCTGCAGCTCGACATGATCAGGAAGTAAGGAGTTGGGTGCTTCCTTTAATAGAGGTTGATGCTCCTGAGCGTTTGGAGTGGATTATTCCAGCAGATTGGGCCCCGACTCAGCTGTGCATTGGAGCGACATTTAGCAGCAAGGATGAACTTGACCTTGCTGTAGGACTGCATCACTTGCATCACCGATTGGAGTACTCCACAGAGAGGTCCAGCACTACTCGGCTCAACTACAGATGCAAGCATGGGAATGGTTGTCCTTTTATGCTGCGTGCAAGACAATCTGGAACTGTTTGGAGAGTATTCAAGTGTGATCTGATGCACAGCTGCCAGACGGATATTGATCGTGTTGCTCCCCGCAGAGTGCCCGCAAGAGTGTTGGGTAAGTATTTCTCCAGTAAGTTGGCGGCGGAGGGCGCTATTCTAAAGCCGAAGGAGATGATGTCTGAATTGTTGATTCAATTCGGCATCAAGATTGATTACAGTTTTGCCCTGCGGGCAAGAAACATAGCCATTGCAATGGTATTCGGCGAGTGGGAGAAGTCTTATGCGATGCTGCCGGGCTACTTACACATGCTACAGTCTCGTAACCCAGGCACGATGTATGATATATCCACTTCTTCGGAGAGTTTGTTCAAGCACATGTTTCTGGCGCTTGCTCCTTGCATCGATGCATTTCACAGCTTCATGCGCCCAGTGATTGTTGTAGATGGCACGCATCTGAAGGGCAAGAATAAGGGAATGTTGTTTGTTGCGGTGACGAAAGACGGCAATGAACAATTATTTCCCCTTGCTATCGGGATTGGACCCATAGAGGATGATGAGTCGTGGATGTGGTTCATGCATCGCTTGCATGTGTGCTTCGGGGATCGCGAAGGAATGATCATTGTCAGTGATCAGCACAAGAGCATAAAAAATGCAGTTGAGTTAGCATTTCCGAATGCTACGCATGCTATTTGCTATTACCACTTGGCGAATAACATGTCGAGGTACGGTCCGCAAGTTGGTGCTGTTTTACGAGATGCAGCCTACTGTTATAGGCACGATGCATTTCAAAAGCACATGTCTACTTTGGAGATTCTGAGCAAAGAAGGAGCTTACAAGAGGCTTCTGGATATAGGAGTCCACCGTTGGTCGAGATCTCAGTGCCCTGGTACCCGATTCAGCTTCATGACGTCCAATGCAGCCGAATCCCTCAACTCTCGTTTGTTATGGGCAAGGCGATTACCTATATGTGCCCTTCTTGAGACTTACAGAGCTATGGTTGAGCGATGGTTTGACGAGCGACGAGCGGCTGCACGGTCTAGAGATCATGCTCTGACACACGTAGCTATGACAAAATTAACAGAATCGTCCGAATATGGGCGACAGCTTGTAGTCAGAGGCACCACCATGCCACACATATACAAGGTGGAAGGGCAACAGAGAAGCTACAGTGTCGACTTAGAGCACAGAACGTGTGAGTGTCGTCAGTTTGATCTCGATCTGATTCCATGTTGTCATGCGGCTGCCGCCCTCAGGTAATATGTTAATTCGAACTTTCATTATTGCAAATATCTTAATAAAGATTATTATAACATGTGTGTCTTATTTTTTGATTGTCAGATATATTTCGCAGCCGATATCAGAGTACGTGCCACACTACTACAAGCAATTCACTCTGCTACAGACATATCATCACACCATTATGACTGTGCCGCATCCATCGGATTGGGTACTCCCATCGGAGGTAACATCCTATGTTGTGAGACCACCGATAATAGTTCGACAGGCTGGCCGTCTGAGGATGAGTAGAGCACGTTCTGGTGCTGAGAGTTCGACCACGCGCAGATCTCAAGTATGTAGGAGGTGTCGACAATCCGGTCACAACTCACGTGCCTGCACTGCTTATATTGCCATTGGTGAGGTGGATTTAAACAGTCCTCCACCCCAAGACGGGCCACGTAGGCGACGGGCAAAGACATGTAGTATCTGTCAGCAGACGGGGCATACAAAAAGAAAATGTCCGGAGAGAGTTGACCATATGAGTGAGTAGTGGTACTTGCTTTATTTTTGTTTGCGCATTTATGACGAATTGATCAGTTGTTGTTAATGGAAATTTGTTTATATTAATTGTAGTGATATTTGGACGATTTTTTGAGTTCTTATTTGATCTGTTTTGGTGTTTTGGTTTGTATACGAATTCAGGTGGATTTTACAAAATTGAAATAGAATATCGTGATTTGGAGTTCAATATGTCGAGATCTCAGCATGATGATTTCGAGATCTCGACATCATATCGAGATCTCGAAATCATGATGTCGAGATCTCGACAAATTGAACTCCAATAATTGAATCAAGGCAATAATTGAATAACTTTCACGTGAATACCCCCATTTTCGACTTATCACATCACTGAACAACTTTCACTGCAAAGATTCTCAATTTGACTACATTATAGAACAACTTTCACGTGAACTACTCTGCACAATAATTTATTTTTTTAAAACAATTTTTTTTTTTCTAAATTTAACTTCTATTTAAGGGTGGAGGAATTTACTCAAACTCTATTCCATTCAAAATATGTTCTTCCTCTTTATTCCCCTCATACGTGCACTTCCTCAAATAGAAGATGATGATTTTTTCATATTTTACTCAAGAATAAAGGCACTTGCTCAAATGGAAGAGGATTTTTTCTACGTCAAACAGTCCGGAAGAGGATTTTTCCTACGTCACATGTAGGAAAAAGTCCTTCATCAGGAAAAGACATCAAGGACGAGGAGCAAATACAACGTCTCCTTCACTAGCTCGGTCCTTGTTCCAGATTCCCGAAACTACAAATGGGGCAAGATATTAGCTTCATTGTTTGTAGAAACGGGAAAGAGATGAAAGCTTATAGCAGTAAGTGAGCTGCTGCAACATCTCATGCAAGCACAAAATGGGCACGGGAACCCCCCGGCAATGCTATCTCCTTAAATGGAAGAGGATTTTTCCTACGTCAAAATGTGTACCAAATTGTCTAATATTTTAGACATATTGTCGAATAATATTCGCATTCAATTTTCTGTCATTTGAAATATATTTCGGATTTTATTTAAATGGGAATATCGTGATTTGAAAATGACGAAGTCGAGATCTCATCATCCAATCGAGATCTCGATTTGAAATCGAGATCTCGACTTGGTCATTTTCAAAATCACGATACCCCATTTCGCGATTTGTAGGGTTTGAGTCGAGACAAATTCAATTTGTTGTCTCGACATGTCTCGAAATCAATTTCGAGATCTCGATTAACTGGATTATTGTCTAATTGGATGTTTAATTCACTAATTTTCGAGGATAATCAACTCATATAACACTCATTTAAGGAAATATAGATTAGATAACAAAGAAACTTGCAAAAATTCATTCATTACAAAGATGTTTGATTTGTATTATACTACTTCTACTTCATCCTATTCAAACATGAATAATGTATGAACATTTCAAATAGAAACATCTTATGCATGCATAGATTCAAATGTATAATGTCTTATGTTAAATGAACTTTAAAGTGTTAAATAAATGTTAATTAATGTATGTTTAAACTGTATAATGTTTTAATTTAAGATTAATTAAAATTAATTACCTAATTACGCATTTCGAGATGAAATAGGAGATGTCGAGATCTCGAAATCAAATCGAGATCTCGAAATCTCCTATTCCATCTCGAAATGCGTAATTAATTATACAGCTTAACTTAATCTTAAATTAAAACATTATACAGCTTAAATATTAATAATAACAATAGAAAATAAACCATTTAATCCTGTACAGCTTAAATACACCAAATCGAGATCTCGATATGTACAAATCGAGATCTCGATTTCAGGCGAGATCTCGATTTCTGCAACTGTTCGTCTTCTTCGACCCACACGCCCAGTTTCGAAAATTTTATCATAAAATCGACAATGTATGCATGAAATCGACCGAATTAAAGCATGTAATCAAATAAAATCAACTAAAAAATATATTCCAACACATATAATCAACTAAAATCACACTACAATGGAAGTTTAAAATTCAAAAAAACAGGAAATAAATCGTTCGAATGGGGGAAAATGATACCTGGTTTTGTTCGCCAGACATCGTGTAGACGATATGTAGCTTTTTTTGGGGTTGGGCGTGCAAAATCCGGTGGTTTGGAGCTTCAAATCGGAAACAATGGAGGAAGAATGGGGCGGTGCTTGTTCGCCGTTTTCGTTCGAAAGAGAGAGAGAGAGAAAGTGGGGTAGGTGGTGGGGTTGGTGGTGGGGTAAATGCATAATAAAGCCAAAAAAAATTAATGTTTATCAATTTCAAAGTTTAAATTCTCTCTCCAATCATTAGAAAGTGGCTAAAAAACATACATTTTTATCCTTGTGGCTATATAACATATTGACTTATCAAAAGTGGCTATATAAATTTTGCTCTCTTGCCAAAATATGACAGACATGTTATAATTGCAAAATTGGTGAAAAGTTGTGTTAACCATTGCAATTAACCCTATACAAAATGCGAAGCATCCGCCTAACTTTAACCGACTTCAACTAATTTAACTGTCATTTAATTTAATCTTAAGAAAACTGCCTTACTTTGGTCGGCAATATTAATACCCCACGACCACAGAAATCTGGCTCACAGTAATATAAAATTTTAAAAAAGCAAGAAAAATGTCCCCAATCACCGCAATCTTTGCATAAAATACTGCAATACCTTATCCTATGCTGTTCAAGTTCCAACCCTTTAAATACCCACCATTTACCAGCATCAACAACTACAAGAGTGGAAAACCATATATAATTTCAAAGAAATTTGCAGAGAAGAGAGAGAGAGGATTGTTGAAAATGGCAGATATAGCAATTCTGGTAGCAGAAGAGTATGAGAGGAGGGTGAAGAAGAGTGGTGAGGAGATAGAGTTGTTTTCATGCGTGGGAGTTTTGGGGCAGAGAGTGAAAGGGCTTTCTTCTTCTTGGATTAAAGAGAAGCTGCAGCTTGTGAAGCTCACACCCACTTCACAGATCACTGTTGCTGCTACCAATGGATTCTTCTCTGCCTAGACATATAATATACGAGTATTTCATTTTTGTTTTTCCTTGTAATGTATATATGTATTTGCTTCTTTTCTTTTTTTCTTGATCAGTTGTAATTGTATGTGAATTTGTTTGATGATTGAGTTCAAAGAAGATATATATGCTTTGTCAAGAAACAAGCTGCTATCAAAAATTGTTTGCTAAACTAGAATGCAACAAGGATAAATATTAATGAATTTTACTCTAGGTTAATTCTGAATTTTACCACAATTAATATCTTTTTAATAGAGAATCATATTCAATGTTTGACAAAATTAGGTAAATTTATCTCAATTTTTTATTTTATGGAATTTTATCCTTATCTTATTTTCTAAGTTAAAAATAATCTAGGTCATTAAATTTTAGGATATTTTTAACTTATAAAAGTAAATATAAGAGTAAAATTTCATAAAATGGAAGCTGAGATAATTTTTTTTTAATTTATCAAATATTAAAGTATAATTCTTTACGAAAATTAGGATAAAATTGAATTGACTGATACGCTGTGGTAAAATTAAATTGTTTTCCACAAAATTGAAATGCAAAAGAATAAAATTTTCATGAGTTTAATAAGAGAAAATATTTAAGCTTCACTCTTTTAGGCTTGAGCCGGTTCAGTAAACTCCCACTATAATCCAAATACTACGCTTCACCCACTAGAATTATAGTATTTTTTTAATTTTTAAATTAAGGGTTCCATTCAAAAAATAAATACTCCCTCCTTACTTTAATATACTACCTACGTCTATTGGGCACCTTTGACCGAGCACGAGAATTAAGGGTTGTGAGTGGTAGTGGAATTAAATAAACACTTTTGATCGAGCACGAGAATTAAGGGTTGTGAGTGATACTAGAATTAATATTTAATTGATGAGTGTAAAAAATTTACTATTTTAGGAAAGTGGCCCAAATAAACTGGGACGGACGAAAATGAAAAGAGTGCCCAATAGAATAGGACGAGGGAGTATTTCATTTATTAGTACTACTACTAAAAAAAACGAATGTACTCTCATTTAATAAATTGTTAATTTCCTTTATTTATATTTATTTAGTTATTGTGCCAAAAAAAATGAAATTAATAACGGTTATGAAAGAAAGAGGAATCGGCCCAACAATATAGACGGCAGGATCAGGCCTAGCCCATGTGATCGCCAAAATAAGCCCACTATCCTCCTTGCTTAAGTATAGTGGTTAGAAATATTTATTTAACTAGTTTTACACCCGCGCGATGCGCAACTAATATTTTATTTTTATTTATAATGAAGTTGTAAATTTGTTAAAAATATATTTAATTTTCATTCATCGAATTCTGTTATCTATAAAATAAAACTTCTGTTGAGGTTCGATTTCACGAGAAAAGGAGCCCTTAGAACTTCATAAGAACAACGCAAATAATAACGACAAATTAGAGAAAATAAATGAGGAAAAGCAATGGACAAAGTAAAGGACGTTTATTTTGGATAAACGAGGGACAGAATATGTAATGATTTTGACAGAGTTTCGGCTTGTTCTTGCTATCTCAGAATGGGCCTAAAAAATGAGCCTCCAGCCCCTATTTATAGACAGGATAGGGGTTGGTAGGCAGCAGCTAACCCTAATCGTCGAGCAGCAACAGCTCGCCGCGAATATCGGGGCGGTTGCGAGACTTTCGGAGGTAGTTAAGGCTCCAACGTTCGGACGCTGCCAGCAAGCTAGGGTTTCTCTTCCTGGAGCGCCTCTATGTCGACCCGCTCGGCTCCTCGATATCGAGGCTCTCTGGTCCTCGATGGCGAGGTCTTGACTTGGGCGGATTTCAGCGTCTTGTTGGTCCCGGCAGGTCAGTCTTTCGGGTTGGACTTGTTTGCAAGGGCCGACTTGTGTATTGGGCCTGGCCCCAACAATAGCCCCTTTTGGTTGCAGGGTCTGTCCGGGACAGGCCGTGGAATCAAAACTTTGAGTTAGGACTTGATACAGAGAGCGAAAATTCGAGGTGTCCAAGAGACTATCTTCGGGCCCGGGAGGTACTTCCTGAGAGAGTAACTCCGTCAGGGAGTAGCTGGGATACTACTCCTGGTCAATACGAAGGTTCCTGGGGAGCGCAAGCGTATGACCGTGTGGGGAATACCAGGGTATTGCCCCGTGGGCTAAAGCGTGAGTCCGGGGGTCACGCGGATCAGAATCGTTCCGGAGAACGTTCTCTTGCACGGAGCGGGGCTCCTATGCGTGTACTCTGTTTAGGCTCCATAGAGCGTTAGCGGGGTGAGTTATAGCGGATCGTAGGACACCAGGTGAGTTCCCGTGGGGAGGCCTCACGTTCCCATAGAGGGTGTCGATCGCGTTATAGTTCTCCCCGTCGTGAGATGTTATTGCTTAAAGTTTCCTTGAACGGATCGCTACCGAGGAGCCTCATGGGTCTATAGCGACCCCTCGAGTACCCCGGCACCGAGGAGTTTCCTTCGGGGCTTTAAATTTTGCCGCCCCTGGAATGGCACGACGGTAATTTCGGCCAACTCCGGGGGCGAATTCGGGACGCGAACGGTTTATATGTATAAAAGCACGTCCGACTCCACATTTTGTCACTTTCGCATCCACGAGCTCTCGGTCTATTTTCGCTCCTCCACCAACGATATTCTAGCAGCTGCGGTGCACTCTCTCCGGCGATAGCTCTGATCGCTATACTCGTTCTCTCCAATTTCGCAGTCACCACTCTTCCCGTTCTCCGATTACACGGTAACATCCGAGCTTCTTCCTCATTTTCTACTTGTTTTTGCTTTTGCTCCTGTCGGCTTATGGGAATGTCGGGTTCGTGTGTGGCGTCGTCCGAGAATCGTAGTTTAGGATTTCGTGATTTTGTGGACTGCTATCTGCCTATATTTTGCGCGTTTCCTTTTGATTTGATTTGCTGTCCCCAACTTCTGTGATTCGAATTGCTTAATTCCCTCGAATGATTTTTTGCTTTGTTTTCTAGGTTGTGCGTTTTAGGGTGTGTCGAGATGTATAGTTGATCTTGGCGTGGAATAAGTCGTGTTTGCCGTGCATGCCTTTTTGAATGAATCACTAGGGATTAGGTGGGTTGTGTTTGTTGAAGTTTTGCATCCATGTATGTATTCTTTTTCCGGTTACGCGAATTTGATTTCTGTCGGTTTGCATGAACGGGTCGGTTCATGCGTCGTTTTTGGCGTGGGGTGTTGGTTTGCGAGGTCCTTTCCCTCTCGTTCCTCATGTGCGTATTCTTTCGATTTTGTTTTTCCGTTTCTTGCTTTGCAGGTGGCCTTTTTTTTGTGCCAATTTTCTTTCTTTTTGGCTTCCGTATAGCTATAGCCATGGCAAGCTTTCCGGTCGAGATTTGGGAAGAGCCCTCTTCCTCGTCGGACACTAGGGAATCGGTGGTCGGCGGATCTCCTTGCCACGAGGCGATCTCGTCGGGTTCTGAAGGGGAGCGGGTCGATGTCGAGCAACCTATTCTCGACCTCGACCCCGAGGAGATTCAGGAGGAGGAGGAGGAGGACTCTGCGGAGGCCAGCGAGGGGAGTAGTGACTCGTTCGTGCCTCTGCAGGTCGATAGGTCCTTCGCTAAGAAGGACCAGATCAACCCTGACGATCCAGTTCGTACAGCCGTCTCTGTCGCCACCGAGGGGTCAGTATCGAGGTGCACGGTTGGTGTCGCGTGCCATAAGATGGCTTACACGCTGCCGAAGCCCGACGATAGGTGCTGCCGACCCCCACGCATCGACGAGGTGGCGTTCTTCCTTGCAGTATTTAAGTATGGGATAGGGTGGCCACTGCATGCCTGGTTCCGAGCCGTCCTTCTCTCTTACGGGCTGGCTCCTTTTCAGTTCGCACCCATTAGTTGGTGTCATATGTTAGGGGCTCTGCTCGTATTTTTTTACGCCGGGCTAGGGTACCCGACTCTCCGGGAGTGGCATTATTTGTATAGGTTAGCCAAGTACGAAGCAGGTTACTACTATTTATCGAAGAGAGACTCGCTGCCCGAGGCGATGATCACTGGTTGTAAGCAGAACACCCCAGGCTGGAAGAATCAATGGGTGTGGGTGTCGATGAACCATTCTGACCCGGAATGCCTACCCGAAGGGGGCGTGCCCACAAGTGCGACCTTATTAAGTGTGCTCCTCGAATTGTAAATGAGTCGGTTACTAACTGACCCTCTTTCTTTTGCAGGATACAGGCAGACCGTCCTTACTGAGGAGGAGGAAGGGCGCATCGACATTGCCTATTCGAAGATTGATCGACGGTTCGCGTCAGTTAAGGGGAAAAGGAGCATCGGTGCTGAGCATTGGATCAACGAGCGAGGTGAAAAAGAGGTGATTCCGGCTGATATGGCGAACTTGTCCCCAAGCGACCTGCTGGCGGCGATGAAGGCGCAGAAGCACCCGCGGGAAACTTCCTCGTCGACCCCCACTGCCGAGGGCCCATCGACCAAGAGGGTCGCTGTTGAGCCGTCTCAGGTGTCACCGGTGATACCTCCTGAGGAGCCCCTACGAATCGAGCAGGTCGACAAGGAGGTCGGCTCTGTATCGACCCGCGTTCCCTCCCCCGTTAGGCCTGCAAGGACTGCGACCCCTCCCCCGAGAAATGTGCGAGGTGAGAAGAAGAGGCGGACCCGCGGGGCGAGCATCGACTCTAGGACCTAGTCTGGGTCGGCCGGTCAGCCTAAAGAGCTGGATTTGGTGCTGGTCGGCTCGGGGTCGACGAGCATTGCTTCCTCGACCGCGGCATATGTGATGCACGTTAAGTAGATGCTCGACGGCGACCTTCGAGCGGAAGACTTGGACAGTGAGTATGCCAAGGAGAACTTCATTATGCATAAGGATCTCCAGGAGGTGAGTGCGTCGCAACTCCTCAATTCCTATGCGCTTATGTGCTTTCCTGACCCGCTTTATGTCATTTTGCAGACCACTCAGAAGTTCGACATCTACTCTGAGCAGCTCATCAAGTACCTGGATACTGCTAGTGAGGGGCTGGGCAAGTCTAGGAAGGAGCTCCAGGCCGAGCGGGACAAGAGAGCGAATTTGGCCAACAAGCTTGCGTCGGTCTCCTGGGATTTGAAGGAGTCGCAGCTCGAGGCTCAGAAGTGGAAGGAGAAGCACGAGGCGTTGAGGAAGGAGAGGCATGAGCTCGCACAAAAATGCAAGAGCCTCAAGGAGGATTTGCGAGCCTCGGCAGCGAGATTCGAGGCCTCTCTGGAAAAGACCGAGAAGGAGCTTGACTCCTACAGGGGTCGGTTCCACAAGAGTCAGGAGGAGAGGCTGGAGGAGCAGAGGGCTCATGAGGAGGAGGTTGAGGCTTTGAAAAACGGGCACGGAGTGGACTATCAAGAGGTCGTGGCGAACCCTGAGTTCAAGGAGACCTTCGATCTTCTGGTGCAGATGGTTACGGGGAACATTTGTGCGCTGGTCGGTCGATGGTGTCCGGAGTTCGACCTCGACAACATCAAGCGACCGCCTACTCCTCAATCCTTGCCTCCGACTCTCGTTGAAGACCGAGGCCTCAATGCTGAGGGGAACCTCCTCGACGCCGATGCGCAGAAGAACGACGAGGATCTGATTCACCTGGAGCCTATCCCGGAGGCTGACCTGGAGAAGAGCGCTGAGGAGAAGGAAGCTGACAGCTTCATAAACGATGACGGCGAGGGGGATGCTCAGCAGAAAAGGGGCGAGGACGCTGCTGCATGAAGAGTAGTTACTTAGGCGTTCTTCCCCTGTTGTAATTCATTTTGTAACTTCATTTGCTGTACATCTATACTGCTATTATTCTGTTACTTCCAACTTGACTGTCTACTATATTTTCGCGTATCCTTAGTGTTGAATCGCTTTTATCAACGTTCGCGTAAGCTTGCTTCGTGCTTTGATTCTTGTTTATCAAATTAGGGCTTCTCTGTTGGAGCAGTCGGCTCGACTTAGAGGAGCTTAGAGGGGTCGATGCCGAGGAGCTTAGCTCGTCGATATCGAGCCCCTTGGCTGCGAAACAAGCGATATGAGGTCAGGTTGGGCGATGCCTAGGCATCGCCCCTCCGACGCTCAAGTTAGTAAAGGCGTTGTGAATAATAAAAATGAAACGAAAGGAAAAGGTAGGTTAGGAATAGCGTATCTGTATACTAGTGATAGTATTTTTTCAAATGTTTGATGTTCCAACTGTTTTGTATTCCTCTCCCTTCTGGCGTCTCGAGCTGGTAAGCCCCGTGCCCTACTACTTTAGATACCTTGTAGGGGCATTCCCAGTTAGGGGCAAGCTTTCCCGCTCCGGTCTCTTTCGTGTTTTGGAATACTCTCCTTAGGACTAGGTCTCCTTCTTGGAAGCTTCTGAGTTTCAGTTTCTTATTGTAGAATCTTTCTACTTGGAGTCGTCGCCGAGAGGCTTTGAATGTTGCATTCTCCCGTACCTCATCTATGAGCTCGAGGTTTTTCTGGAGTAGGTCTAGGTTCTCTGCCTCGTTTACAAATTTTTACTCTCGGGCTGCGGGCGATGACCTCGACAGGAGCTACGACCTCGATCCCGTATGCAAGCGAGAATGGCGTAGCCCCGGTGGCGGTCCTTGAAGTGGTTCGGTAAGACCAAAGGACTGCTGGGAGTTCCTCTACCCACCTGGATCCGTGCGGACTTAATTTCTTCTTTAGTGTCGTCATTACTGTTTTGTTGGTTGATTCTGCTAGACCGTTTGCTTCGGGGTACCTTGGCGTCGAGAACACCAGTTTTATCCCATAGGAATTACAGAAGGTTTGCATCCTTTCGTTGGCAAACTGTAGTCCGTTATCTGTGCGTATCTCTTTTGGGATTCCGAAGCGACACAGGACGTGCTTCCAAAGGAACTTGATAACCTCCAGATCACGGGTTTTTCCTAGGGCTTCGCCTTCCACCCACTTGGTGAAGTAGTTCGTCACCATGAGGATGTGATCCTTTTGCCCGGTTCCTTTCGGTAGGGGTCCTACTAGATCCATACCCCATACCATGAATGGCCATGGGGTGATTGAAGCGTGGAGAGGCTCCGCGCTACTGTGGATTGACGCTTCGAAGCGTTGGCAGCTGTCGCACCTTCTGACATGATTGGTCGCGTCCTGCTTCAGAGTAGGCCAGTAGAAACCAACCGTGATTATTTTGTGAGATAGTGATCGAGCCCCGGCGTGGTTCCCACAGTCACCTTCATGTACTTCTGTGAGTACCCTTTCTGTCTCGGGAGAGGCGATGCACCGAAGGAGGGGCCCTCCGAGCGAACGCCTGTATAACTTGCCGTTAATGAGGGTAAAACGAGCGACTGTTCTCTCGATTTTTATCACGTCGTTCTTATCGCCAGTTGGAGGTTCCCCGGATAAGTATCGAGTGATTGGGACCCTCCAGTCATTCTCGTCTTGATCGACGGGCGCAATACCATTTTGGGCGGAGACGGACGGTGCTAGCAACCAAACCTCGGGGATTGGTCGGGTGCTCTGGGAGGAGCTTGTGGCGGCTAGGCTTGCCAAAGCGTCTGCTCGGGCATTAGATTCTCTGGGGATGTGGCGGAGATCCCACTCCTCAACTCTTTCTTTGAGCCTCTCGATTGTGGAGTGGTACAATTTTAGACGCTCCTCCTTTACAGTGTAAGTGCCATCTAGCTGATTGACCACTAGTTGGGAGTCACTCTCGGCGCGTACTCTACGAGCCCCGAGTTCTAGGGCTAGCTGCATACCTTGGATGAGCGCCTCATATTCGGCCTCGTTGTTTGTTGCTGGGAAATCAAGCCGGATAGCTCGTTCGTAGTTTTCTCCGTGCGGATCCGTCAGGACTACCCCGACCCCATTGTCGTGCACGTTACTAGCTCCATCGATCTTTAATGACCAGACGCCGGCATCTTCATCGGCTTTTGTCATGTGAGCTACTTCGCGTTCCGCCTTTAGCTGCAGATTTGTAGAGTAATTCGCGATGAAGTCAGCTAGTACTTGCGACTTGATTGCAGTCCTTGGTTCGTACTGAATTCCGTAACCCCCTACTTCAACAGCCCATTTGAGCAGACGCCCAGACAGGTCCGGTTTTGACAGTACGGCTCTTATAGGGTAAGCCGTAATCACTTTGATGGAATGCGCCTCAAAATAGGGCCGCAGCTTTCGAGCGGCATTTATGAGTGCCAAAGCGAGCTTTTCCAAGGCGGTATATCGTGTTTCAGCGTCTAGTAGAGACTTACTGATGTAATGGACCGGGTGCTGTTTATCGTCTACTTCGCGTACTAGAACGGCTCCAACCGCGTGGTCCGACACGGACAAGTAGAGTAGCAGTGGATCACCGTCGATTGGTTTTGACAACAGAGGTGGGCTAGCCAAGTAAGCTTTCAGCTCCTCGAGTGCCTTCGCGCATTCTTCAGTCCATTCGAACCGCTTTCCCTTTCGTAACGTGTTAAAGAAGGAATGGGTCCTCTCGGAGTAACGTGATATGAAACGACTAAGGGCGGCGAGACGCCCAGTCAGTTTTTGTACTTCCTTCGGGGATCTTGGATGCTCTATGCCCTGGATGGCCTTGATTTGTGTGGGGTCCGCCTCTATCCCCCTCTGGGTCACTATATGACCGAGGAACTTGCCGGAGGCTACCCCGAATGAACATTTTTCCGGATTCAGCTTCATGTTGTATTTTTCGAAGGTCTGGAAAGCATCCTCTAGATGAGTCACATGGTCTCGAGAGTTGAGCGACTTGACGAGCATGTTGTCAATGTAGACCTCCATCATGTTGCCGATCTTCTCCTTGAATATGGAGTTGACGAGGCGTTGGTATGTTGAGCCCGCGTTCTTTAATCCGAATGGCATCACCTTATAGCAATAAATGCCTTGGCTGGTGATGAAGGCCATTTTTTCCTGGTCATCGGGGTGCATCTGGATCTGATTATACCCCGAGAATGCGTCCATGAAGCTCAAGAGTTCATGTCCTGCTGTCGCATTGACTATGGCGTCAATGTGCGGTAGAGGATGGGGGTCCTTTGGGCATGCCTTGTTTAGGTCAGTAAAGTCAATGCAGACTCGGTTCTTGCCGTTCTTCTTCTTGACGACTACCACATTGGCAAGCCAAGTGGGATAGTGTACCTCTCGCACCGACCCAATTTCAATGAGTTTCTGCACTTCCTCGTTAGTGGCCTGATTCTTCTCCGCGGAGAATTTTCGTCGCCGCTGCTGCACTGGCCTGCAGTTCGGGTCCACTTGGAGGCGGTGTGTGATGATTGACGAGTTGATCCCGGTCATGTCGCGGTGTGACCAGGCGAACACATGAATTTTCTTCCGGAGGAACCCTAGAAGGGTGCTCCTGACGTCGGCGGGAAGCTCCGCCCCTACGAAGGTGGTACGAGTCGGATCAGACTCGTCGATGGCTACTTCCTCCAGTTCCTCGGCTTCTGGTCGACCCGTAAGGGTCGGTATAGAGCCGTGCTGCTGTGAACAGACGGCTCGGAAACTTGCGTAGTAACAGTCCCTCGATGCCTTTTGCTCTCCTCGGATGGTTTGGATTCCCCAGGGAGTGGGAAACTTGAGCGCTTGGTGATACGATGAGGGGACCGCCTTGAGTTCGTGGATCCAGGGCCTTCCAAGGATGGCGTTATGGGCGGAGGTGGCGTCCACAACTTGGAACTTCACATCTAAGTTCAGGCCTCCGCAGTACATGGGTAGAGTGATCTCTCCGACCGTCTGCTGTTGGCCCCCATTGAAGCCGTAAAGGGTCATGGTTACCGGCTCTATCTTGCTCATGGGGATCTGCATCTCTTTCAACGTCTGAAGGAACATGATGTTCGCGGAGCTGCCGTTATCCACGAGCAACCTCTTTACCTGACAATTCGATATCAGGAGCGATACCACGAGTGCGTCATGATGGGGATGAACGAGCCCTGGCGTGTCCTCTGCGGTGAATTCGATGGCCTCATGCTGCTGCATGGGGTTAACGTGGTTGACCTCATGATTTAGGATCCTGCGGGCCCTCTTGGCCGCAGAGCGTGACCTTTCGCTAATTTCAGATCCTCCGACGATCACGTGGATCGTTCGTTCGGCGGGCGGTGGCTTATTTTGAGGTTCCGCGTTTCCAGTAGGATTGGCTTGCCTACCCCTCGTCCAGGTGTTCTTTCCCCTGTTGGTTAGGTACTCGGTAAGGAAACCGTTCTTTAAGAGCTCGAGCACCTCTAGGCGTAGGGCCTGGCATTCCTCGGTTTTGTGGCCGTGGTTATTGTGGAAACCACAAAACTTCTTCGTATCCCGCGTCTTGGGGTCGGATTTCATCTTGGCGGGCCACTTCACAGCGCCACCGAGCCCCTTGAGCACGTTGTTGACCAGGTAGTTCTGGTCAATGCAGAGGTTGTAGGGTACCTCCCCCGCTCGGGACGTGCGACTATAGGGATGATCTCGTCGGGAGCGACGCTCATCACGGAAGTCCTTCCGATCCATGTACCTCAACGTAGAGGAGCCTCCTCTATATCGAGGCTCTCGATGCTGACTAGCGAGCTCGTAGGCTTTCTGTTCGTTCAGGCGCGCTACGCGGTTCGGCTCGTCCTCTTCCCAATTAATCTCGGCCCAGGCTTGTGAGAGGACCGAGTCAATATCGTAGCAAGGGTGGCTAGTTAGGTCGCGGTAGAGCTTAGAGGACACGTCTAGGCCATTCTTGAAGGCGAAGACTGCAGTGAGAGGAGGGCAGTTCGGTATAGAGGCGAGCTCCTGGTTGAAGCGTCCCACGTAGGACCTCAGAGACTCTCCCTTTTTAATGCGTATGCTGTTAAGCGCATCAGGGTGTTTGGCCACACGTCGACAATTGGAGTACTGCTTTTGGAAAGCCATGTGGAGTTTTGAGAACGTCGAGAAAGAGCTCCTCGGTAGGTTGACGAACCACTGGAGGGCTGGTCCGGTGTGACTCGCCCCGAAGCTCTTGCACATGCACGCCTCGCGGAGGTCCCCTGGGATTGAGGTGGTCAGCATCTTCTGTTTGTAGAGGGCTATGTGCTCCTCCGGATCGGTCATCCCGTCGTACTGCTGAAAAGAAGGTGGCACAAACCTCGCTGGGACATCGGTGTTACTGATGTCGGGTGTAAAAGGCGAGTCTGCGTAGCTGTCACGTGGTATCAGCGAATCCGGGGGAATGATTCCCGGGATGCGGCAAATGAGTTTTTCCAACCCAGTCATGCGCGCCTCGAGACTCTTCTCATATTCGCCCCGTGGCGGTTCGGTAGCGAGGCGATCAGTCGGGTGGTAGGTCGTCGCTCCCGCAGGTCTGCGCCCTGGATCCGACGTCGCCGGCGTGTCAAAGTCAACCGCCTCCTCCAGGTCATGGGCCAAGTTCTTGCGAGGATTCATCGGTTTCTCGCCGGTGAGGGGCTCCTCGATGAAGGGTTGCTTCTGGAGCGCCTTCTCCTTGCGGAGTTGCTCGTTCTCCCTACGCAAGGCATGGTTGGTGGCATGCAATTTCATGATTCTGGAGTCCGTCTCCTTCGCATGGCGTTGGTTTTCCTCGGCCTCCTCGGCTAGTCGGGCCAGGATTGTATTCAGCAGTTCTGGAGGTACGGCTTGAGCGCCGCTGGTTTGCAAAGTCTGCCGCACTAACTCGTCGACAGGGACGAGGTCCTTCGGTGCCGAGGAGCTCGGTGGGCGAGCCCCAGCCGTCTTCCCCGCTTGATTTCCTATTTTCCCGCTATTACCTGACATTGAATCAACGAAAAAAACACAAAAAATAGTTCCAAGGGCCCCACGGTGGTCGCCAAATATTGAGGTTCGATTTCACGAGAAAAGGAGCCCTTAGAACTTCATAAGAACAACGCAAATAATAACGACAAATTAGAGGAAATAAATGAGGAAAAGCAATGGACAAAGTAAAGGACGTTTATTTTGGATAAACGAGGGACAGAATATGTAATGATTTTGACAGAGTTTCGGCTTGTTCTTGCTATCTCAGAATGGACCTAAAAAATGAGCCTCCAGCCCCTATTTATAGACAGGATAGGGGTTGGCAGGCAGCAGCTAACCCTAATCGTCGAGCAGCAATGGCTCGCCGCGAATATCGGGGCAGTTGCGAGACTTTCGGAGGTAGTTAAGGCTCCAACGTTCGGACGCCGCCAGCAAGCTAGGGTTTCTCTTCCTGGAGCGCCTCTATGTCGACCCGCTCGGCTCCTCGATATCGAGGCTCTCTGGTCCTCGATGGCGAGGTCTTGACTTGGGCGGATTTCAGCATCTTGTTGGTCCCGGTAGGTCAGTCTTTCGGGTTGGACTTGTTTGCAAGGACCGACTTGTGTATTGGGCCTGGGCTCGTGGGCCTGGCCCCAACAACTTCTATTTACAAAGTGAGTAAAACTTAATGAGAAAAAAGAATTATTGTGCATGCATCTTTTACAAATAAATAAGCAACCGTCGATATATATTTTGATTTTTGTCCATTTATATAATAATATTACTTAAAGTATTACTCCCTCCGTCCCACCTCAATTGTCCCACTTTCCTTTTTCGTCCGTCCCACCTCAATTGTCCCATTACTTAAAAAGACAACTTTTTCACACTCAACATTAAAATATTAATTCCACTCAACTTACTTTACACTCACACTTCTTGGTTATTGTGCCTGATCAACCCGGGACAATTGAGCCGGGATGGAGGGAGTATATAGATATTACATATATAAATTTAAATTAGTAGAGTTAGCACAAAGTTTATAAAACAAAACATCTATTTAGATTAAGATTAAAACTAACATAATATAGTGTATATATATATATATATATATAATTTATTATATTTAATTATAAAAAATAATTAACTTGTATCCGGCTTATAGAAATTAATATATAAGTTATCCAAGATTATTAATAAAACCATCTATATAAATAGTATGTTTATTAATGTTATACTCCCTCCGTCCCGGGACAGTCGCAACGTTTTCCTTTTTGGGCCGTCCCGGGACAGTTGCAACGTTTCCATTTTGGGTAAAAATTAACAACTCAATTACACTCTAATTATCATTAATTAAAACATTAAAATTCAATTATTTTTTTTAAAATTAAAGTTAATTTTAGAAATTAAAATTAACCCACCCCACCCCACCCCACCCCACCCCACCCACTAATACTCCCACCCCATCCCCCCTTCTCATTTCTCAACCCTAGCCGCCGTTGCTTCGTCTTCGTCTTCTTCGTCCCTCACGTCCCTCTCGTCGATGGCTTCCTCCGACGGCTGGTTCAGCACACGTCGGAGACGAAGCAAATCGCGGCCTAAATACTCCCTCCCCTCACCCCGTATCTCCTATTTCTCCCATACGGGATCCGAAAACCTTAATCCCTACCGATTACCCTCGCGCGCGCCGGTGCCTGACTCTGAGGGTTGGATAAACCCTCGAGCGCCTCTAATCGACCGTTCCTCGCCTCCGTTGATAAATCGCAGGGGGGTTTCGCCACCCCCTGCTGTGGATCATCCGATCTGCGATTTTCGCCCACCTCCAGCTGCCGGTTTTCCGATCTGTGAGCTTCGCCACCCTTCCGCTGCGATGACTGAGCCCAGGAGCTATGCGGTCGAAGGAGGCGAGGTGGATGAACGTGTGGGATCTGTGGCCTGTGATGTTCGCCCACCCCCTGCCGCGGGTTTACCAATCTCTGATGTTCGCCATCCCCCTTTGCGATGAATGAAGCTACGAGCTATGGGGTCGAAGGAGGCGACGTCGATGATGTTGTGGGATCTGAGGCCGTGCCCGAACCTGATCTGCCATGCCCGGCTGGTATCTCTGATCTCGGTTTTTCTTTTATTCGCCCTATTCATGCTAGCGAACTCCCTATTGTGACTGATTCTGAAGTTTGTCGTGATTTGGGTTGGGATTTTGTGGAACAATTCGATTAAATTTGTCAAAAGTCTAATGCATGTTCATATTGATGCTGCTGCATTTGTTGATTACATATTTATGGTGCTGCATGTTGTAGATTACAAAAAATTAGACAAATTGAGATTGCTATACATCATATATCCAGTGCCTGTCTGATTTCTGTCATCTCCATGTTATGCTGATCTGAGATGTAGCTGATGCATTCCAAAACGAGTTCTTTTGGCACTTCCAATGTCTGTGGTAATGTGTTGGATCTGCGTAGTGCTCCTTTGCTCATGTGTGGTATCTTGTATGCATTTGAGCCCCTCACCTTCATGATCTCTATCAGGCATGCTTGTAGTGTGATGAACACATCATTTAATGTGGTGGCTGACAACTTTGCATATGAATCTTCTACTGCATGAACTAGTTCATCCACTGTTTTGCTTGCACTCTCATACTGAAGGGACTGAATTGCTCTGAACCACCCCAAATCGTTTATGTTGCAATCTGGTGAATTGGGGGGCTGTTGTTTGAGTTTAATGTTGAACCCTTGTCCACATGCAGCCTCTCTAAATTGTGCATCATCATCTAGAATATGTGGCCTTGCATTGTCTTGCTGGATATATATCTCTTTGCTAGCTCCTTCTGGCCACTTGCTCTTGATTGCTGGTATTATCTGTCATTACATAAGATCAATGTAATCAAGAGCTGAGAAGAACAATCAATTTGTGCCTGTGTGCAGTTGCTTTTTGATAATTGTGCCTGTGTGCAAGTGATCCTGATTCTAATTGCTCTTAAATGTCCCTAAACCTCTTCAATGATGTGTATAGCTGAGAAGAAATCTGCATTTGTGCCTGTGTGCAGTTGCTATTTGGTAATTGTGCCTGTGTGCAAGTGATGTTGAATCTGATTGATCTTAAATGTCCCTACACCCCTTCAATGATGAGTACAGCTGAGAAGATGAATGCATTTGTGCCTGTGTGCATGTGCTTTATGCTAATTGTGCCTGTGTGCAAGTGACCCTGATCCTAATTGCTCTTAAATGTCCCTAAACTTCTTCAATGATGTCTTGAGCTGAGAAGATGAATGCATTTGTGCCTGTGTGCAGTTGGTTTATGCTAATTGTGCATGTGTGCAAGTGATCCTGATCCTAATTGCTCTTAAATGTCCCTAAACCTCTTCAATGATGTCTTGAGCTGAGAAGATGAATGAATAAGGATCATACCTTAGAGATCAAACTATCTCTAATCACATCTTTTGTGACTGATTCGATTGGCTTTGTAACTATTGTCCCTGCACATCTATTCTTGCTGTTTCTTTTGGCTGGTTCAGTGTATGTGAATGGGAAGATGTCTATTTTGCCATCAAATACTACCTGCCCTTGATCTGTGATGATAGGCCTACTTACTGCTGACATGAACATAACCTTGGTAATGAACTTTTTACTCTTACAACTTCTATAAGGGTCTTCTTCCCCTGGTGCTAAATAATGCCTATGTGTGGTTTTGGTCATGTAGAACCATTTTTCATCTATATGGACTGTGTTGTGCATTTCCATGAACTTGATCTTGTTTTGGACTCTATCTAAATGTAATGACTGAAGGCAAAACTTCAGCCTACTTACCTTGTTTGAGGCTGTCAGCTCTGGTTTAATGGCATTCGTATGTGCCCTAATCCTGCCCTCTTTCACCCATCTCCCAACTGATGATTTACTTACCCCCAAGACCACTTGCTACTCCCCTTATTGTATTCCTACTAGAATATGTCATCCTTGACAACCTATCAAGGTCCAACTCTAAACTCCCTTGTTTTTTCACTCCTTTTTTGTGATTTCTCAATTGTATATACCCAATCTCTTCTCTTTGTTTTTTTGCAGCAGTCCAAAGCCGATGAACGGTGGATCGGTGGACTCCAAAACGGCTGGTTGCTGAGGTGATCCTGCCCCTTAAAGGCTTACCATTCTTGCTGCCTTCAAGTAGAAATTGGACGAGTTCATTCCGCTTCGAATCCGAGAGTTCACGGCTTGATTCCATGGCATCTCTTGCTCTCTGCCTTCTTTTGTTTTTTTTTTGCTGATCGATGATGAAAATGATTATGAGATCATATTTCATTACCTATTTAATGTGGCCATTTGGTTTGTAAATTCAAATTAGTGATGGGATTAAAAATTTGGCTCCAAATTAGTGATTTGATCAAATTTAATTGTAATCATTACTTTTAATTTGAATTTAAATGAGTTGTGCTTTTTTTACATTTTCCATTTCTATATTTTTAAAATTTAATTAACTAACTAATCTAACCCCACTAACTCCCTAATTACTTTTTCTTAACCTCCGTGCCGGGTCAAACGTCTCAAGAGACCCGGGACGGAGGGAGTAATATTTTATCTTATAAATTTATTAATAATATTATTAAACATTACTATCTTGTGATGATTGAAAAATTATAACTTTAAAACAATTTTGTTGGTTATCATCATTCAGTTTTCGATGTTATTATATAAATTTAATTATAGCTCGAAAATTGAATTTATATAAATAATCAAATTGTAAATTTCCGAGATTTTGATAAAGAAATAAAATATTTTGTTGATAATTAATAAAGATAGTTGTCTATAATTATGAGATATAAAAATTCAAAAAATAAGTTTTGACATATTTATTGTACAAAATTGATTATTATGATGTATTAAATAATAACTACCTAATTAAATCATAATGTATTTAAATAAAATGAAACATTATATTTTTATATTAATTATATATTATTTTTATTTTACTATATAAAATCTTGATCACGAAAAAAATGAGATTATATATTTTATTTAAGTGTAGATCATATAATGGTGAATAAATATAGTTTTTTAGAATTGGAGAAATACAATTGTTCAAAGGAATTCCAAATGAATTTAATATTTAACTGTATTATAAGGAATAAATGATTATTAGTTTTGAGCGTGGTCTAATAGTAATGGACGATTTTTCTCATAAATTTGAGTCTATTCAAATAGTAGTTGATGGTTTTTCAGTTTTGCATGTCTAAAATTTTAAATATTCAACTATAAAATAATTTTGTCACATTTTTTTATTTAAAACTGAGTGTGATTTCTTTGCTGAGACTTCTTCGACATAATGATTGAGTTTTATTAATTAATTCAAATTCAAGTTTTAATAATCGCTTTTATGACTAAGATTACAATGTGCATAATTTTACGACTAATATTTATACATAATTTAATATAAGGTAAACTACGTCTATAATTTTATATATAATTTATATAAATCACATATTATAAATAACCGAGATTTTGGTGAAAAAAAAAAATATTTTGTTGATGATTAATTAATATGAGATATGCAAATTGAAAACAAAACATAGGATATTTGGCTATAATTACGACTCTAATTTAATATAATTACATTGATGAGTTGCTCATTATTTGTAATAGTACAAATTATATATATAAATAATTATATATTTTAAACTATAAAAAATGACTGATATGTAACATATTTTTATATAAGTTTATAGAAAATAATATATAAAATATTTTATATAAATAATATATTTATTAATGTTATATTAATTTAATGACTCAATTATTAAATATTATAATCTAGCGTTGTTTAAAAATGTAATTTTAAAATAAACTTATTTTGTAATCATTTATTTTCTATGTATATTAGTGTAATTATAATTGCGATTACTTAATTTATATATAAAATAAATTATTTAAATTTTGGTGAGAAATAGAATATTTTGTAGATAATTAATAGAATTAATTCCATTTATTATGTGATATGGAAATGGAATAATAATAATTTAATTAAATTATAATATATTTAATTAAAATAAAATTTGCTGAAAACTGTTCCCACTTTTTTTTTATAACTACTTCTCTCTTTTAGTATATATATAGAATAGATTTGTGAGTGCGATGTGAATTCGAATAGTTCAATATTTTTCATAATTATTTATTTATTTTTTAGCTATCATGCTTTAGTTCGAACTGAGCTTTTTATCAAACAAAAAATTATTCTTAAATTTGTAAATTCTTTATCCAACCAAGCATAAATTCGAAATAAATCAATTTTGCATGGTTTTAACATAAGGTTGAATTTTGGTAAAATTGTCCAAATTTGGCACGCGTTAAAAACAAGACCATATATAAGATTTTATAATAAAATTAAGAAATTCTTAGAAAGATGTTGAAAATTCAATTCCACAATAGCTTACGATTTGATAAGTTTAATTTTCTAAAACTTTGGTTTTTCAACTTAACTAACAAACTATCCTTCTAGAATTTCTTCTGTAATTGTCGATTTTCAAAACACTATATTATTTGTAAATTGTTAATGTACTCAGCTGAAAATAATGATCTGAACCATTTCTTAAAAACTGATTGTACAAGGAAAAATCAGAGTTACAGCTTAATTATAATGATCGGAACCTCAATAATTGATTAAAAATGCCCCGTAAAACAATGGACTGCACCGCTACAGTGACTTGGTGAGTCATCCCATCCTTATAAAAAATGGAATCTTTAACATAAATTATAGTATTTTTTTTTCTAGTTAGGTATATAGAGGAAATAATATATTATATGGAATGTGGTGGACTGAATTAAAAACAAAAAACAAAAATTTCCAAATCAGCCGCTGCTAAAAGTAATAGAATAGTACTCCCTCCGTCCCGCCAGAATAGACTCTTTTCATTTTGACACATTATTTTCGGAGCTAGTATTTAGTAGCTAATTGTAGTTAATAATAAAATTGGCAATCGTAATTAACTTATTTAAGACTTAAATAAATTAATTACGATTGCCAATTTTATTATTAACCACAATTAGCTACTAAACACTAGCTCCGAAATTAATGTGTCAAAATGAAAAGGACCTATTTAGGCGGGACGGAGGTAGTAGTAGGCAATGAATGATTAACGCACTCAAATGGGAAGGTGTGCCGCGCATCCAGAAAATCCACCTGAGGGGTTGAATTTTTATTTTGATTCCTCTAAACTTCAACTCTTTGTATATATATATATATATATATATATATATATATTTTTTTTTTTTGTTTTTACTAGGGCTAATCCAAAAAATTCTGAATCATGATATTATAAAAATGAAAAAAATTCCGGCTAGAGGCCTAGCATATATCCACCAATGCCCACAACTCTACATTTGTCAAATATACAGACTTCCACATTACATTATAGCACGAAACTCACTTATTAAATCAAACCAAATGCAAAAGATTAAATTATTGGAGCTAACACCCAATTATTTTTAATGGAAATACGGAAATATTATCCAAATTATTATGTTTTTTTTTTTTATTTTATTTTAAGAAATGACTCAATAGCATCCTTCCCCTTAGGTAAATTATAATCTCGGCAGATTAATTTTTCCAACTTTATGTAATATTATGGGTCATTGTTAAAGATTAAAAACTGTTTGTCATAAATAAAACCGTAGTCTACTCTAGAAAGTAGTATGAAAATGGACCAATCAAAAATACAACCTCACCACACCCATTTATGACTCTATACTTATGTACCGAAATATTTAATATAAAGCTCGACTAAAATCATTAATTAGTAATTAAAGTCAGTTACTCTATGTACAAACTTCAGACTCCAAAGTGTTAAAAAGTAAATAAATCCTTATTATAAAAGGAAAAATGACCAAATCTTTGTACAAAAAATTGGGTAATTTACTTTTGCCGGATGCAATAAGTAATTGAAATATTTTTTTAAAAAAAGAACTTTTATATGTATATATAATATTAATAATTATACAGTAGCTAGGTAGCGGCCCTTAACTTCCATCGTTGAATTTAATTTTAGTTGAACAGTATAATCTCTAACTAAAAAATGTGAATTTACTTATGCATATATTTTCATTTCCACGATTAAAAGATCATAAAACATTTAACCATTAGGTTTCGAATTAAATCGAGAACAACTCTGCAGATTTAATTGTTTGTAATGTACATTTATCATGTATAAAGGGAAAAAAACTAGAGAGAGAGAGAAAAAATATATACAATCTCCATTAATGAAGAAGCTATGTTAAGAAAAGCGTCTGACAAAGTTACCATGTAAAGCATAGAGCATGAGCATTATCTCCTCATCGCCGCCGTCGTAGTACTCCTGCAGGCGGTGGTTGCGGTGCTTGACCACGACGTCGACCGGCAGCACCGCCCGGCGGCAGAGAGGGCAGGTGGCGGAGTCCTGCTGCAGCCAGGCGTCGACGCAGGCCTTGTGGAATGTGTGGTTGCACTTGAGTTTCCTAACCTCATCTCCTTCCTCATACAGAGACAAGCACACGCTGCACGACTCCGAGTCGCTCCGTAGCTCGTACCTCCGCGCCGGAGCCTTCTGGTCCACCATCTTGAGGAACTGCTCGGTGGTTATGGAGCGGCGGGCGGTGGCTCTGGCGGCGCCGCGCACGAATATGGCGAGCTCGAGGAGGAGGATGGAGAAGAAGAGCATGGTCATGGAGTAAATATTGGCCATGATTTGAGATAGGGATGCCATGTCATCCAAATGTTTTGAGCCTCAGTTTTTTCTTTTTCTTTTTGCTCAATATATACTACTTATTTTCTGGGTGCATGTAATCAATGTAATAATGCGTATTAATTAGGTTACGTGTTTTCAATTTATACATAGTAATGTTGATTAAGACATCTATATGTGTTTTGTTTTTTTATATATCATGTACAAAGGTGAGATTGAGTGGCTCGTAAGCTATTTGGAATCGGCTCAAAAAAACTCGAAATTAACTTGAAGTGGAGCTTCATGATAATCGATTCGATAGACGCACGAACCTTATTGAGCTCAACTCACGAGCCTTATCGAATTTAATATAATTATTAAATCTTTATTCCTAAATTTATTATTTAATGATAAATAATTTAATGTTTTAAAAATCAAGCACGAGCTTAAAAATTTGTGCTCGAGCTCAAACTTGATCATATTCGAGTTGACTCGACTCAACTCGTGATCATCCCATAAGAATAAGATTCATGTATCATTTAAGCGTAATCTAGATTTTAGTTTGTTTATAAAATACACAAATTCAATAACAAATACATATATCAATGAAATCCAAAAATAAAAAGAAATTGAGATTCCCAGAAACCTAATTTAAAGTGAAAATTGTTAAAGAATGATGGTTAGGATAGGTTTGTTTACCGGTAGAGATGTGGGATATTTCAAAGAATAATATAAAGTTTTAATTTTGTCAAACCTACTATGCACCTAAATGTCGCAGCTGATTTATGCCCAGCGGGAAACATGTCACATTAAATGATAGGGACATTCACTCTAGATATTTCTATGTTTTATATATATATATATATATATATTAATTTTTAATAAAATGAATAAACTTTCAATATTCCTCATAATTGTATGGTGTGATTATTTTTTTTTCCCCTCTAAATGAGATTGGAGTTGATCGATTAATGCTTTCATTGGCAAATTTGGTGATAATTAAATAATAAATTCTACAATTATTCAATTGTTTATAAGACGACGATATGATTAGATTTAGTGATATCATAGTAAAATGCATGATGTATTTAATTGTCATGCTTTAGGAACAGGCTATACCAATTATTCGACTGCACATGTACATATATATATATATATATATAGGGGTGCGTTCATGGCTGAACCCCTGTAAGTGTTTGAACTAAGACCAAATCTACACCCTAGATTATCAAAACTAACGTTCCAGATTAATCACTAAACGATATCATTGTTAATAGTTTTAATGATCATTGAAAGGGTATATTTGTCCTAAATACAAATTTTGCAGCGCGTGGGATATTGGTGCCCGTTTTTTCGGCGAAAATTTAGTGCAATTAAATCAGCACGTCTCTTATTTCATTAATTATCTAAAATAAAACTACCTAACCTCATTTAATTCAAATTTTTTCACTGTTTACCGCCCACAGCAAAAATCTTTTGGGTAAAAACTAGGGCTGAAAACCACCTTCTTCACCGCCGTTTCTACAGCGTCGCGTTTTTTCTACAGATTTTTCCGGTTACAAACAAGAGAAATCGTCTGGAGCAACTACAAAAAAACATTCACACACCGCGCCTAACCACCGTAATAGTTTGGAGTGTATTATCAGTTCGTTAAAGGGGTATGTTATTACTCATAGACATTTATTCAACGATTCAAAATCATTTCAGCAAATGATTTATTTTTTGTAATTGTTGTTGAATGTATCATAGTAAACAGGAAAACCATGGCTCCGAAGAAGAAGACCGGAAACAATGCCTCAACCTCAGGTTTTTTTTTTTTTTTTTTTTCGTATAATAAATATTTAGAACATCGATTCAAATAATTTTGTTTCAGTATGAATGTTTGGAACATGTTTTTTTTCAATTTTAGAACCATATTAATTAAAATAATTAAAACTAGAGTTTTTTCCTTATGTCGATTGACTAATTGTGTTTATTTAATGCGACAATATTTATTTCTCAATGAACACGGATGAAATGTTGTTTGTTTTTTTTTTGTATAAATAATTTTTAGGTTGTTATATAAATATTATTGTCTTTGCCCATTTGTAAATTTTTATTAGATCATTGTTTGTGTAAATTATTAATCATTGTTTGTACATCTGAATATCAAACGTATAAGATAAAATTTAAAATTGTGCATTTGATTCCTAGATTTGTCCTTTATGTTAATTGTTTATGTGAGCAAATGTTATTGAAAATCTTTGTTTCTAAATTTTCTTTTAAATCATTGTTTTGCAAAGAATTTGTCATTTATAAATTTGTATTGTGATACATTTTTTGTTTGAATGCTACGTGTGAAGTCATTGATCATCATTTGAAATTACAATAATCATTAAATAGGTAGATACAAGATAATAGTTTTAATATTATAGTTAAAATTGTATGTGTTAATTGATCATTGTTTAAGTTTTATAAGATCAGTCCTCATTTGTATATTTATCATTGTCTTAACTAAGTGATTTACTTTTGGTCAATTGTATATTTTGTGTATTTATTTCTACCAAATAATGGTTCATTTATAAATATAAACTGTCATTATAATATTTTATCATTGTTTAATAATTAACATGTCATTGTTTGTGTAATATATTAATCATTATTTGTACATCTGAAGATCAAGTGTAAAAGAGATAATTTAAAAGTCTGCATTTGAATCCAAGTTTTGTCTTTTATGTTTGTTGTTTAAGTGAGTTTTATATTATTGTATATGTATACAATTCATCATTGGTGTATAATATGGTGGTTTTTTTTAAAAATAATTTTGTATTGTGATACATTGTTTGTTTGAATGCTATATGTTTGAAGTCATTGATCATCATCTGAACTTACAATAATCATTAAATATGTAGATACATGATCATTTTTAAATGTTATAGTTAAAATTGTATGTATTATTTGATCATTGTTTAAGTTGTAAAAGATCAGTCCTCATTTGGATAATTTATCATTGTATTAACTCATTGATTTACTTATGTTCAATTGGATATTTTGTTTTTTGTTTCTACAAAATACTGAGTCATTTATAAATAGAAACTTTCATTAAAATAAGGTATCATTGTTTATTAAATTAAATGTCATTGTTTCTGCATTTGAATCCAAGCTTTCTCTTTTATGTTAATTGTTTAAGTGAGTATTATATCATTGCATATGTATACAATTGATCATTGTTGTATAATATGATGGAGTTTTTTTAAATTAAATTGAATCATTCTCAGTTTTATTTAAAACACATTGATCATCATTTGATCTTTCAATAATCATTAAACATTTTTATACATGATCATTGTTTTTACTTTTATATTTAAAATTGTATGTTTTAATTAATAATTGTTTAAGATTTATAATATCAGTACTCATTTAGATTATTTATCATTGTAGTGACTCATTGATTTACTTATGTTCAATTGGATATCTTGTTTTTCTTTCTACCAAATACTGGTTCATTAATAAATATAAAGTTTCAATAAAATATTTTATCATTGTTTAATAAATTACATGTCATTTCCATATTAGATATAATAAAATTGAATAAGTGTTTTTAAATTATTTGTTAAATCTTGTACAGGAACAAAACGTACTCGGCAAACTTATAGTAACACTGCTGATTTAGAACCTCGTAGAAAAAAGGCATCCAAAAAAACTAAACCACCAACCAATGAGCCTGACAATAACCCACGTAGGGAATTGTTTTCGAAGCGCAATCCAGAAAGATTGATAAAAGAAATGGGTCAGTTCAATGCTAATCAGATTAAAGCAGTAAACGAAATGGGATTCGGAGGGATCGGATGCTTTAACATTAAGGAAATGCCTACTAAATTAGCAATCTGGTTACTTGAGAACTTCGAAGCAGTAACGTGTAGTGTAATATTGCATGAGAATATGAGGTTACACATAAGTCAGGAGGATGTCTATCTAACACTTGGGTTCCCAAAAGGTAGAACAATGATGCAAAGGAAAGGGAGGCAGGAAAGATATGACATTATAAATTGTATAGCTGAAAAAACCGGTAAAGAGAAATATTTTTTGCTGCCTTCCGATATTATAAGTGTGATGATGGATGACAATGAAGGGTCAGACACATTCCGAAGATGTTTCTTAATGCTGGTAGAGACATATTTCATCGAGACGCCTGCGGATGGATACGTGAAGCCAAAAATCCTCGATTACCTAGATGATATGTCTAGAATTTCAGAATTCAACTGGTGTGCATATGTGGTGACAATCTTGGTACAAACCCACAAAACATGGTCTTCCAATACAAAAACTTGCTTCACAGGGCCTCTACTGAGAAAAAGAAGGGAGCAGCGTTGTGCTCGCCATACAATACGAAGGAACAACGAACTAATCATGAAATTGGGAGTGAAGGGATGCAAGTATTCTACTGGCTGATGAGGACGAAAAATGTGGATGAGTAAGTCTATTCTGATTGATTGTTTTAAAAATTCATGGAGTTTTTTTAACATATTTTATTAATTTAATTTCTAATAAATATAATTAATCAAGTTATTTTTTACGTATTATTCATAGTGAATCGCTGGTATACGATGATGATATCGTAACAGTCAAAAAATCAGAAATGATCACTTTCAGCCCAGGGATGGTAGTTTCGGTGGACGTGTATGATGCTTGGTGTGCACATTTGAGCTACATAGATCATGGAACCTCACTGGGGACAAAGAAAAGATTGTTCGTTCCACCAACAATTTACGTATGTTATACTTAAATTTTAATACTTGAATTATATTTAGTAATTATATACTAAGTAATAACATTTATGTCTACTATTTTACAGATTGATACAGTTTTTGGACCCGAAGGTCTGGATGAGGAGACAGGGTATGCTGAATTTGAACATAATTTCAACAAATTCTGTGCATTGGTACCAGATTTGAGCTGGGAAAAGATTGAATTGGTAAGTAAATTGCTTTAATATTAATATATACTATTTAGTACGAAGATCATTGTTATGATATTATATTATCATCATGTTATTAAAAATAGATCATTCATTTGTTACTAATAATAATTATAATTCTTTGAAAACTGTGTCAGGTATACTTCCCCATAATCGATAATGGAAAGTACTATCTCATGAGTTTTGCATTCAATCCAAGGAAAATTTCCATTATAGATTACATGGGTGATATGGACGACGATCTAGCAGACCACAAATATGGAGATACACCGAATGCCATGGTATGTTTAAAAAAATATATATTTAATAATCATTGTTTTGTGGTACAAATAAATATACGCATTTGGTTATTAATATTATTATTCTTAATTGAAAATCGTGCAGAAAAAATATTTCCAGAGGTACCTGAGCGTAAAGGGAATACAAAATAAGAGCAAAGGGCTCGACAAATTGAAGACAAGACGAATGCTACTAAACTGCTCAAGCAAGTTTAATGATCAGGAAAGTAGTATACTCTTGATTAGACACATGGCGAGCTACAACGGAGAGAAAGAAGGAGATTGGATTGCAAGGATTCCCCAACGATCAAAAAAGGTTTACCGATATCTCCGAGCAAAATTCTGCACCGAATTAATGTTGTCGGAAAACAACGTCTGCACCCTTAAGAATCTGAAGGAAGCAAGTGATTATCTGAAAGTCGAACAAGACAACATCCAAGTGGACATTAAGGAGTATTATGAGGGTTACTTGGATGGGAATGCATAGGTAGTGGATAATTGTTGAAAACAATATTTAATATGTTTAAGTATGCTTGACTTTTATATTCTAGACAGTTTCATTAGTTTTAATATTTTCGATTGACTGAAACATGGATATATGGTTATTATATAATTTATATTTTTTGGGTACTAATATTATGGCATTGGATATAAGGTGAACGTATTATATAAAATTTTTTAATATAAATCCAACAAATGTACATTGATATGATGTAATTGGGTAAAATCAAAATTACATTAAAAAATAATTTGCTTAGTTTTAAAATTTAATGATATACAAATCAAATAACAATGACAAACACAATTTATAATGATGATGTATAGAAAGTATGTTAATTTATATATAAATAAACTAAATACGCAAAAAAAAAAAATAACATTAACATAATAAATAAGAAAAATAAAAGAACAATCTAAATATTTAATGTTTTTATATATTATTTGTATGCGAAAAATATTGAAAAAAATATGCTGATTATAATATCAAAAAACAAAAAAATAGAACATCATAAAAATGGTTTAATGGAAATTTACTAATTCAATGACATATCCTAAAAACAACAATGATATAAACAATGATATATAATGATTATAGTATCACAAATTAAATATTCACCGAAATACTGATTAGAAAGTGAGTAAATACGAACAAAATAAAACATAAAATATTAAATTAAAAAACTAAAAGTACAATATAAATATTTAAAATTTTTATATATTCTTTGTATGCGAACACAATTTGAATACGTTTGGTAATTATGATACTAATACAACTACAATAAACAACATGGTAAAAAAGGCATTAATGAAAAATGTAAACAATCAATGACATAATCTGTACGAAACAATGATAATATAAACCATAAACAATGATTAGCATATGACAAATAAATAGTGATCATAATAAACGTATGAAAAAAAAAATTCATGAACTAAATTGTTTTCAACAAAATATAATAATAAAAAAAATTAATCTATAGCCGACTCCATTGCCTTTGGTTGGTCGCAATTCCTCGAATCATGATTGCTTAACTTTTTACAGTTTTTGCACATTCTCAAAGGCTTCTCACGGTCTTTCATTTGTTTTTCCTTCCGTGAAATATAACGACTACCACTCCCTTTTGTTTTAACAACAATTGGAGGATGAACAACAATTTCGCCTGGCTTTTCTTGTCCATAAAATTCTTGAATGATCATTCGCTTCTGCGACAATGAAGAACAAATACTATCGCCACTTACCAAAGACTTCTCAACATCCTTCAAAGTTGATACTAATGATGACATCTTTTCTGTGTCCCCATTGAGTTTACGAACAAGCCGATAAAATAACGAATACAACTCACTCTGAATCTTCTTTCTTGCTCCTGCATTGCAAACTTCCTGATGTACATCCTCTGAAACATCATGAACCGGCTTTACGAGGGATTTTTTAAGCCACCGACCAGCAATATATTCATCAGGAATCGTGTTGATCCGTTTATTTCTCAATACAAAATAAACATGTCTGCACAACAATCCAACACGAGTATACATCTTGCAATCACAAACAAAAGTTTGAGAAACACCATTATAAACCACACCGAAGATTTTATCCATACTATCAGCAACCATGAAACGCTGATTATCGCCATCAGAAATGAAACCATCCATGCTACAATATAAAGAAGCATCAACAAGTTCAACTTGGACTTCCTTAAAAATTGAATCAGTATATATACTGGAAGCATGTTTCTCGATAGGAACACCACAAGCCAAAACAGGAAACATATTTTCATCCATATAATCCAATTTAGAACTTTGATTCCGCTGAGCATCAACCGCATGATTAAATCCCATAATGAACTCAATTAAATTTGAGCTCGATTTAGTGTACCTCTTGAAGAAATTATTTTCGGACTCAGAAAGGGAAGTAGTTCTCATCACACCACCCATTTCAAAATCTCGAAAATAAGCTGGAACCCATGACTCCCTGTGGAGATACATAACTTTAAACCAATCCAAATCAACAATACCATAAGTGAGCATGATGTTCCCCCACTCTTCCTCAAACTGCGAAGGCTCAATCTGATCTGACCAAACACAAGACTTCAAAAGCCTACGAAACTCGTCATTGGCATGTAACTCCTTGGAAACCTTGTCAGACAATTTTATCATTATATGCCACATGCACCATCGATGTCTAGTATCCGGAAGCACCCTCTGAGCAGCTACTTTCATACCAAGATCTTGATTAGTAACAATCATCTTCGGTTGATGACCCATACAATCAATAAATTTTTGGAACAACCAACCGAATGAATCAGCATCCTCCTTAGACAACAAACCAGCTCCAAAAGTGACTGGCTTGCCATGGTTATCTTTGCCGGTAAAAGGAGCAAAAATCATAGAGTATCTACGAAAAACATTAAAAAAAATAAAAAGTTGAAATTAATTGAGTCGAATGTTGGTAAACAATGATATAATTAATGTATATAAATCATCAATATTATACAGCACAAATAATAAAACACATTCAATAAATAAAAACAAATCAATAATATAAAAACTTACTTGTTGGTATTATAAGTCGTATCAAACGAAACTATATCACCATAAGTATGATAATTGCTTCTTGAAATATCATCACACCAAAATAGGCGCTTGAGTTTTTGTTCCCCATCAACCTGGAAGTCATAAACAAATGAAGGACAATTCTCCTTTTTACGACTAAACTCATTCAGCAACATTTGAGCATCCGACCCTTGAGTATATGCCTTCATATCTCTAGTAAAATTCCTAACCTCAACAACAGTGCATCCAACATTCTCATAACCACCAAGAAATGTATTGAGTAATTTATACGTAAGAGTAGGACCAACACTAGATCTAACACAATCAACAATGAACTCCTGATGCATAGGATCAAGCTTGCGGTTAACCCTCATAAAACGCTGGTGATGAATTGCAACCATACTATGGTTGTGTAATTCTACAAACCTATCAACAATATATCCAGATCCAGCAACATACTTAAAAACAATGCGAGCTTTACAGTCACACCTTATAGACCTACGTCTACGCTTATTAACAAAACCATCACGAGCATTTTCAACATCATCGTCTCCATCAATCTTTTTACCCTCACGACTGCAAACTACATACCTCCAGGTAATAACATTATCAATATTTTTACTACCATATATGCGTATGTCAAACCCAGCTTGTTTGGCATAATCCTCATAAAACTTCATTGCAACCTCCAATGATATAAACGATTTACCCACATACGGCTTCGAATCATCATCGCATATAGGTAAATAAGATTCTGAAAAAATTTGAAAAATATATAATCTAATCAGAAAAAAAAAACAGTAAAAACAATGATTTTGAAAAGACTATACAATGATAAATAAAATGTGTACAAATGACAATACAAACAATACAAATAGAACCACAAAGAATACATAGTTGACTACACGAGAAAGTTTAAAAAAACCTAGAAAAAGACGAAAGAAAAAATTATTAAAACTTATTAACACAAAATTCACACAGTACAGTAAACGAGTTCAAAAAAAAACAAAGAAACATGTAGAATATTAACATATAATGCGAATAAACAACACAATGGAGGAAGTCGACCAAACAACACAAAATAACAACGACGATGAAACCTTAATAACAAAGTAAATGAACGATTGAGTGAAAAACTTAAAAACAACGAGCAAAATAAAAAGGATGAATAAAATAATATAAAGAAAATACAATGTATTATATAGAATAGAAGAAAGAAAACCTGGAAAATCATTAGCGGCAGGTTGGACCTCCATTAGAATAATGAAGAACAGAATGAACAATGAAGAAGACGACGAGTATGAATATTTCGACAGATTTTAGTTAATAAACGATAATACAAAGATACATGAAAGGAAAAATAAAAAAAGAATCCAAAATATACAATATCTATGATTAATAGCATATTATTAGGAAACTACCATAACAATAAATGATTCTATAATATATAAATTTAAGTTATACCAAATACACCCTTAATGTATTAAAAATAGAAAATATCAATTTACACATGTCAAAATCTTAGCCATTAAAATATTTAAATCAAACGGTTATAAAAAAGTTCATTGTTCACACAAAAGATAAGAGTTCGGATTTGAACGCTCCTCTATATATATATATATATATATATATATATTATAGTAGTATTACATATTACGCATAGATTTCCAGTCCTTTTCGTTCCCATTTTTCTGCCACTAACTTTATCTGTAGCTCAAGTGCTTCGATATATAATAATTATATGTCGGATGATTGTCTATCAGAAAAAGTTAATTGCTTTTAAATAAATGATGTCTGCAACTTTTTTTATATTTTTACATTTTTTCTTTAAATTAAGGTTTTACCAATTTTGATTATTTACATGGTGTGCCCAGATTTTGGTATGTAAAACAATCTATCTAATTTATTATAGGAGAATAGTCCTATTATAATGGTTCCCGTCAAATTATTTTCCTTTATTTTATTATATTATTACACAGAAAAAGTTATTTATTTTTTTAATATATCAAAATAGAAAAGTGTAATTGTTCCCACTAAAACCAACGTTAATTTTATATTTCAAATTATTTAATTTTAATTAATAATATTTTGTATTATAACATTTATGTATACAACACACAAAGCTCAATAAAACTAAATTTATTATTTTTTCTACACAACATTATATTTTCATTAAGGCTAAACAAAGTTGCTTAATATAGATTCCATTTGCCTGAATTTGAACTCATGTGTGGACAGCCAAATATTTATAGTTACGCAGTTTATCAATTTAAAACTTAAAAATATGTTAAAATAAAATAACTTGCAAAGGTAGTATTAGGTTTTGAGCTTAAAATTATGATGGATAAGTACAAGTGTTGAAACTAAATATGATATTTGGTGGTCTTCAACAACCTTCTCAAAAAATTATTGTGTCTTTAACTGTCTCAACTTACTTTGTGGCATATAACATACTAACTTATTCTTTAAGCCAAAATCGAATTAGGCAACAAACAATCTTGTGGAGGAGGATGAGATAGACAAGATCAAATTGCAAAAATCATATAAGCAAAAAGAAAATTAGTTAAAAAAATAGAATTTAGTGAGCATATTATTCTTGAATAAATCCAAATTTGTAAAGGATGGAAGTTGACAAAAAATATATTAAGGTTTTGGAAGAGCTCCAAATTTCGGGCCCTTGACTTGTCGCAATAGACATGAATTCTGCGAGTTTTAAAGGCATGTTTTCTCTTTAAGATACATGTCAGAAATTATATTTACTTGTGTCGTGAGAAATTTAATTTCCATAGATGATAGAATCCGCAACCAGGCCATTGAAGTTTTAGAACATGAAAATCGAATAGAATTTCGTGAAAAAGCTTGTGTGATAAGAAAAAGTCTAATAATAACGGAAATATAATCCTTATAAATTATTAGAATTTGGCCATATCTTTAATCTTTGTGAGATCATTCCAATTTACGGTGGAAGAGAAATTGGGTTTATATGACTCACAGTCACAGACTTGCTTTATTACAAGATCAAATTTATACAATAATTCACAAAACTTACCCCACCCAAATATCTTCATTAAACTCGAACCCATAATCTATTGAAACCTTATGTTAATTTAATCGGTGGATTAATATTACATGCATTAACAAATATATAGGTCCAGTAAACCATAATTATCCGGCCCAATCAAGATCCAATCCAACAAAGCAAGACTCGGCCCATGTTTCAAAATTTCATAGGTTTGAGGAAGAAAAACAAAATAGTAATCTTCTCAATATCTCTCAAGTGAGGAAAACTAGTAATAATAGGAGACTGGCAGCAAATTGATAAGATAAGCACACGAGCTTTGCAGTCAAAAACCATAAAACTGACTTTGATATGCTCTGCGGATTGGAATAGAAAGAAAATCAAGAAACAGAAAAGGCAGACTATCTCTTCTCAATGGTCACTAGGCAAAGACTTGATAATGTCCGAGTCACCTACATAGCAGGTTTACAATTCATAGAATTAGGATTCGGGTGTATTCCAAAAGAGTGAAAGATCAATGGGATAAAGTCTACCTGGATCAACAATGCTGAGGCAAGATACACGGAAGTATTTTCCACAAGCTGTGCCCAAATCGACATTATCTGGTGTGGAATAAGCCAGTCAGCAAAAAGATATGACCCCTTAGTTTGCAGATACTTTTTACTCAATCAAGTGAGCCATGTAACATAGATGAAAATATTTAGTTAACTAAGCAGGAATAAGGATGTCCCCTCGGTGACGGAAGGAGTGTGGACTAACTGTATGAAATGATGAGATGTCGGATTCAATCCTTACAATTCAAGGTCAATTTCTGAAAAATAAATCATGAGAGCACGGGTATAATTCCAAATAACAGTGAAATACTTGCTCCAAGAAACATACAATTCATTGACTGGGCAGAGTAGAAATGTAAGATAAGTTTGACAACATTACAAAAAAAAGCAATGCACTAATGCACCATGCATCTACAGAAGACACTACAGGAAATCAGCAAATTATCGAGTATAGATTATATGAATACTGGATTAACATATTTCAAACAAAATCAAAAGACAGGTAAACCACTAAAAATGAGATAGAATGCCACTCACTTCCGTTGTAGTGGTGAACGCCAACTTTGGCGAGCATGGCGTAATACTCAATCTCCGATTTCCTCAATGGCGGGCAGTTGTTCGATATCAATATCAATTTTCCTAATATCACCCAATTCAGGTTGACACATAAAGGACCAATTCGAACTAAATACAAACCGCAAAAAAAAAAAAAAAACCTTTGGAATTTCGGAGAGTTTTGAGAACGGTCTTGTAACCAAGCGTGTATTTTCCGCTCTTCATCACCAGGGCCAATCTGTTGTTAATGCTCTCATGAGTCTTCTTCTGCGTATAATGAAAACCAAATCCAAATGTTAGAAAATAAATAAACAAACGAAATTTGAAAAACATGTAGGGCTAATCGAAATTTGAAAGAGAGTAATTACAGTTTTCTTCGCCGTCACCATTTTGATGAGCTAGGGCTTCAAAGTCGACCGGAAGCGAGAAATTCACTTGATTGATTTTGCGAACGTAATTTAGCGCAGCGGCGCGGCTGGGTAGGGTTCTTATATGGGGATGGTATGAGCTGAATTTCCATCTAAACCCTCTCGGTATGTTTCGGACCATGCAAACCCGACCCGAATCGCCCCCAGTGATCTTAATACCATCGGTGAAATATAATCCGAAACGAGTATTGAACATGCTCGACTTCCAGATCGAGCTCAAATTTTTTAAGTTTGAGTTAGATTCGATATCAAATTTATCAAACTTGACTAGGGTCAAGCGAACTCTATATTTTCAATTTATTTTAAATTTTAATAAAAAATTAATTATTTATTATTAAATAATAACTTTAAGAATAAGAATCTATATTATATTAAACTAGATAAAACTCATGAGCCTTATTCGAACCCAAGTTTGACTCAGGTAAGAACTCGATAAGACTTACAAGCCTATCAAATCAAGTATTATAAAATTTGAGCTCGACAAATATCCAAATAACTCGAGCTCGACTCGATTAATATCAATTCTATTTCAATTTCTTTTTCAATCCAATCCCAAATAGCTCGCCTTCTCTAAACATAACATATTGAGATTTTACCTCGTATGAAAAATTAAAAAACACAGAACTCAAGACACGATAACTAAGAATTTTATGGTGAAAATATTTTATGTTGTGATAAAAAAGTCACTGAGTTCGAAATTTCCCAAAAACTGGCCCGAAAAATCAAACTACAAAATGGTAAAGATTGAAATACTTTTCTAAAAAACAATGAAGCCATATTCACTTCTAAAAGAAGTGATAAAAGTCTCACACTTGAAAAAAGAAAAAAAAAAAGTAGTTCACTCACTTTCCTCACCACTTCCCTCTAAATACAAGTGATTCATGTTTCTTTCAAGTGGAGGAAGGCCATCTTCAGAGCCACTGGAAGATCCATATTCGTCGTCGTTAGATTCAGAACACTCCCCTGAAACACGAGTCCCATATTACTTCAATTTATTGTCTTCAACAAGAGTCAAAAGGATGGATTACTGGCTATGTTTCTCATTTTACAAGAAAGAGCTGCCTACCTTTTCCATTGTTGGGGTTATCTGAAGGCCATGATTTTTGCTGCGAAAGCCACTCATTTTGGACAGCGATCATGTCAGCACCCTTCTTGCATTCGGCATATGCCTTAAGGAGTTCTCTGTATTGATCACCAGTTGAGTAAATAAGTTCACACATACCCCTGAAACGGGGGTGGGTGGGGCGGGCAGCAGTTTACCTGTTCAGGGACAAGAAAGCGTGACCCCACTTGAATTTGCTGAGCAATAGATTCCCCGTTTCTTCTTCTCCACTGTTCAAATCAAGGACTATTAAACTGAACTATAAATCCAGGTCAAGTTGAACTACACAGGTGTGTTTAGTAACTGCATCACATTATATTCCAAATCTAGCAATTGGGTTCCGTAAAACAATTTCTAAATAATTGAAGGAGCAGTTAAATATTCAAAACATAGCAACATGGAATTCAAATAATCGAAGATATAATTGAAAAGAAGTTGATGAATCTGATTTGTTAATTTGAATCATTCTAGTATAGTAACTAGATATAAAGATGAAACCAATGATACGTAAATGTTCAAGTTTGGTACCATATGATCAAGGCTGCAGCAAGTGCTTCGACGCATGAAAGCTCACAAGGTCTACCATAGTTTACTGGATTTGCTGCTACCAACCAAGGTACTGCAATTCAATTTAAAACAAATTAGGCGCGAGGAAATTAGAAGATGCAAAATATCATGTGACCATGAACGCAATGAATGAGTTGTACTAACAAATCAACAATGATGAATTCATATTTCATTCCATTCACAAGGATTTAAGGAAAAGAAATCATTGAGATCTCAGACATATTTGAAGCATTCAGATTACAGGATTGTCCTGTCCGTCATCCATGGATTTTCGTTTCTAAAATATTTTCAATGATTATAAAAATATATTTTTTCCCTCTTGTTTTAAATGGGAATAAAACCAAAGGTCATCCACGACATTCAGAATACTGCTAAGTCTCCCGGAATGATGTTCAATTCAATCAACAAGAATGCATGCAACATAATATAATAAATGAGAACCATTGCAAATATTCAGAATACAAAAGCCATACAAAGACGAGGAGCAGCACAACGCAGCTTGGCGAAAGGCACATCATCTAGTCGTGCCCACGAGCAATCTACAACAGCTAAACCTCGCCTTTTTATTAACTCAAGATCCTCCTGGGAGATGCATTGTGTTCCAGTGGGACTATAACATGGGAATTAAGATCAGAATTAAGAATATGTCACATTTATAAGTGGAATCAGAGCCTTCAGCCGTTAAACAAGTAATAACTAATATGTGTCATCCTAATCAACCTGAAAATCTGAAACTCGCGGAAAAAAAAATGATACTTAAATATTACATGTCCACACTAAAGTTAAGAAGAATAACCAAAATGTCAATTGTCATGCCCCAAGTTGTAGCACCATAAGCAGAGAGAGAGAGAGAGTATGGATGGAACTAATAAAAAATGACAAATCCTCCTTATAAAAAACTGAGGGAACTCTCAACTGCCGTGTATAGCACTCATCCTCCTTATACTCCACAGTACGAGTACCCCGTGTTTTAACAGATCAGAGCCAGATGTCCAGATTCTGGCCATCAACATGATTACCAAATAAAAAATTTCTTTCAGTAGTAGAAGCATTGGCCATCAATATCACAAGACAATACACAACATTAAACCATACAGCAAAATATCAAAATAAGAAAAACTCGAAAAAAGAAGCACGTAAAAGTGACAACGTAGTTACCTCAAAGCAATTCCTCCAAATCCACTACTGACTCGCAATTCCTGCAAAATATGGCTACAAATGGTTCAGTAACATGAACTAAGAACGATAGATGAGTTATTTTCTTAATTAGATGAGAATAATCTATTCAAAGACAGATACTTTCTTTCAACAGTCCAAATCTCGCAAGCTTGCGTCCGGTGCACCTCTTTGCATCACACTGTCCAAAATCCTAAATCCGGATAACAATAAATTCAGAACAACAGAAGCAATGCGGACACCATAATTCAACACACAATCTATTCTAGACGATTAAACACAAACGCGTAAGAGTATTCATATTTATACTGTAAAAAAAAAAAAAAAAGCAGACACGAACCCACATGGCGAGCTGAATATCAGAACCTTTTTGCTCTGGTTCCTCTTCACCTGCTGCTGAAATCATGCCAAGGTTAAACTACCCTTTAGCTGTCGAAACTATTCGAGCGCGATCAAACACGCACGCGTTTCGCGTTTCACTAAGGAAGGAAGAAATTGGAAACGTATATTGTACCTGGGTCACTCGGCAAAGACTCCTCGGCTGCATCCCTGGTTAATTACATATCATAAAAAAGATGGAACATCGCAGTTTTGCTCGTTTTGAAGTTCAAAAAATTGAACACAAATTTTGATACCTGAGGAGCTGATGAGACGGCCCGTGGGAGTGGTGGCGGTGGTTCTCTTTCTTGAATCGCCGCTGCTTGTTTTGGCCCATATTCGCCGCCGTTGAGGTTATAATTTGTTTGTGTGCGGTTGTGTTAAGTAATTAAATTAAATCAAATACTTTTTTTTTCTTTTTTTTTTCTTTTTGGGTGCGGTTATTAACTAAAAGCGCTGTTACGTAATTAACAACTCATCGGTTTTTCCCCGTCTTCTCTTCCCTTCATTCTTTTACCTCCTTTTGTTTGCTCTGCAATTTTCTTCGGAATATTGATACAGAAGAAATCCTCTTCAACCCTCTGCTGAATTTTAGAAGCCAATTTCACAATGCTGCGCAGGTACCATATATTTCGATGCGTATGGATGCGCATGTGTTTCTATTTATAGATAAATCGATTTTCTATTCATTTTGAATGAATCAAGGGTTTTTGTCTGAATTTCTTTATTTTTTGTTGTTTTTTTGGCAACGATTGCAGGTCCCTTTTACAGCTCGCATCTCGTAGTTCAGTCAGTAGGGTTCCACTGCGGACTACAACACAGGTATGCATTAGTTGTAGAAGGGTGTTCTTGCGTGTGTGTGCCTCAGCTGATGTGAGCGAGTAGTTGGAAACTAGGATTATTGTCATTTCTTGATTCTACTGCATCATTGCGCATTTTCCGGAAATTGAGCGTGCTTCAGATTGTTGACTAGGATTAAGGAATTGGAAAGAAAAGGAAGTTCTTATTTAGAGAATTTTTCTTGGAGATTCCGATGGGAAGTATTTAGCGGTAATATCCGTTGCGATGCATTGGAGGGTGTGCTGCATTAGTAGGAAAATGCTACGGAAATAGTAATATAACTTTTGGTTTTGTTTTTGGTGAAAGAGAAAAATGTTGTTGGTTGTGGGGGACTTGGGGTTAGCAAATAATGTCGGGCTGGGTTTCTTTCGTTTGTTTCTTTGGTGGAGTTTCAGAAATGCTTTCGTGGGAAATATATTGGGCGTGTAAGTGCACAGGCTTCTAAAGTTATTACGTTGTGTATATTTAGCATTGCTCGAATCTTGTTTTTACTAGTAAGATCATATTTGTTATTATAGTCTGAAATTGGGTGTAATATGCAGATACCATCATATCTTTCTTCCAGAAGGGCGTTTTCTGTTTCCCAGAAGAATGGACCACAGAAGCTTAATTCTGGAAGCAATGTCCCTGAACCTCAGAGTCGTGTACCAAAGATTCTCACTGGAGGTCTTGCGTTGGGTTCTGTTCTCCTGGCTGCTTATTATTATGGGGCTCTCGATGAGTATATAGGGAAACAACAGCAGAGCATCCGGGACTACACCAACTCTGGGATTGCTGATAAGGGTGTGGAGGTGTCTTCAGAACAAAAAGATGCATTCAATCAAGCTAGTGGGTTAAGTAGAACAATTTCAGAGGCTAGCTCAAGGGAATCAGGTGCATCAAGTGTTGATGCAGACCATGCCAAACAAGACACTGAAACACATCCAGAGCTGCATGTGCCGGAGGATTCCACTGTAATGGAAGAACAGAAAATTATCCAGGAGGACCAGGACAAAGATGCTCCAGTTGAGACACCAGAGAATGTAGGTCATGTTCTAGAAATAGATATTCCTAATATTCCTACTAGCAGTACTTCATCGGATGATGAAACTGGTAGACCCGCTGAAGAAAATTTAGATCTGAAGGAGCCAGTGGTGGAAACTGATGATGAGCAGCACAAGGCAATTGAAGCCTCACCTATTATTACTTCGGCTGACAATACTTCTGCTGAAATTGAAATAAATAGCATACAAAGGGAGCAAAACACGATTCAGGAAATGCAAGAGGTAAATTTGGTTTCTGTGGCAAGTTTGAAATTTCCTAATGTTGTTTTCAGTTCATTGTTTTATGGGCAAATCATTCAAGATTTCTTGTGAAGCAACTTTTGCTAGGTTGTCCCGAGTGATGGAACACAAAAATCTAATCCCCTCCTCGACGATTATTATTTGAAAGATAATGTTGAAGAGTTTGCTACATCTTCATCCAATAATCATAAGGTTGGTGTTTCCTGAAATAACTACTAGGTGGAAAATTAGTTGTTGACTCATTCTTACAAGATGAATGATCTGCTTCTGATGTTTCTCCTTTACTTCTAATATTGAAGGATACTAATTCCATCATAGAAGATGTCCACGAAGGTTACATAACAAAGGATGGTAAATTGGTTCTTGATTTCTTGCAAGCCATACATGCTGCAGAGCAAAGACAAGCAGAAATGGACATGCATTCTTTTAATGAAGAGATAAGAGCAATAAAGGTTAGTTGACAACCACCCACAAACATTTGTTAATTTGTAACTCCTCGGACAAACGAGGTGGGAGCATGTAGCGATACGATAGCATAGTGGGCTCAGGTAGCACCTAATTAACATTTGTTTTTGTTTTGCCAAAAGGATTTTCCAAGTTATTAGAAGAGTCTATTAGCACACGTAGTCATTGAACATAGGTTTACTAACCCATGTCAGACATTACATTCCTCCCTCATTAAAGATGCAACATTCTCGTTGCGCTCACTTCCACGCAGGACCGCATTCGCCGATGGGCGGTGAGCAGCTGATAATCAAACCGATTGACTGCCCAGTCCAGTGCCCGTTGAAGCTTGCCTGGGGTTGGCTTTGGTACCATTTGTAATGTTTCGGGCCCATGGGGTAGGCGCCCATAGCAATATGATGGCATAACAGTTTCTGTTAGCAACTACTTGAAATTCATCCTCGCTCTGCTAAATTGATAAAACCGAGTTGCTAGAAGAGTTCATTAGTCTATGTAGTCTTGAACATATGATTCCCAACCAATATAGGACGTTACAAACTAAAGGTAGCAAAAAGTTTATGTGGCTCTATAATTGATTTAAGTCTCAATATCAATTGTGTTTAGCTAGTGCCGTAATGGGGAATGCATTCCAAGATGTTATGCCATGGCATGAGTTTTATATCAGGATTATAAGTTTTTGCGTAACATGTTCATCAACTCCTCAGGAGAAATATGAAAAGGAACTTAAAGATGCAAGGGTCAGGGAACTCATGTATGCTGAGAAGGAAGCCATTTTGGATAAGGTTTGAACTTCTTCTTTTGTGTTCTAAATGGAATGTTACTTAGTTTTGCCTGATTTTCATGCATTATTGCATTTTTTTACCACTACTCTGGTTGAAAACTTTCTTTTTTGTGTCTCTTATTCCTTTTTCTCATTCATTTGTCCAAGTAGTGAGTGCATTTTTGTATGTCTCCTGATTTATTGTAGTTGAATGCATGTTTACAATAATAATGATCATGTTTTCCTTATTCTTTTTCTGACATCTACTCTGTTTGCATTTGAATCTTCCAGTACTTAAAAAGTGAGATTGTGTTGCTTTAGTAGTTAGTACTAAATCTTTGCTCTAATGTAGCGTTTTAAAATCAAAGGAATGCACATCCTCAAGTAATTGAGAGTTACTTGGGAAGGAAATTGCTACTTTGGGAAGTTCAAAATCTGTATTTCACCCAGAAAGATAATTAGGGTTTACAGTTTTGTTACTTATGTATGTAGCAGAAATAGTTACTTCTCCCTGAAGTCCTTGTTCTTTGAATGTTCTCAGGAGCTAACCAAAGAACGAGTTAAAGCAGCTGCTGCTCTCAAATCACTTCAAGAAAAATTGGAAGAGGAACTCAAAACAGAACTTGAACTGAAGGTAATAATATGAGCCAATATTTCTCTATTTAACAATTCAACTATGCTGGATTAACTGTTGAACTTCTGGAATTTCATCACGCAGGAAAAGGAAGTGGAACAAAGACTGAAGGAAATGCAAGATCTAGCTAAAGCTGAATTGGCTGCAGCAATTGCGAGTGAGAAGGCATCCCAGATTGAGAAAATGGCTGAAGCCAATCTCCACGTATGATACCTTCTAATATTAATTTCGTTTTGGAGTCGAAGAAGTCATTAACCGTAGACCAGAAACTTTAAATTACTTTTCAAAATTGTTTTTCTATTGTTTTCAATTAAAGAACATGCACACATCACATTATGAGACAACAAAATAGTTCTATAACAATCCTTCTGCTAGAGGAAGCTCAAAATAGATGAAGTAATTGATAAAATCTAGGAAGAATTTAGTTCAGTGATGCTTATCTTTTATTGATCTTGTTACGGAAGAGGATGGAGAAGAATGATCATGAGCTCTAGAGACGAAGTTGGTCGATTTATTGTAAAAAATTATTGAAATATAGCGTGCTTTCACCGCTTTCCTCTTTTAAATTCCTTCCGCGGTTTATGAAGTGAGGGAGCAATTGTTTTGTGAGCTTCAAATTATTGAAATGCAGCTCTGGGAAGTGCGTGGTGTTTCACAAAGGAAGTGAGGGAGTAATAGTTTTTGTCAGCTTAAGCTTCTAAGTTCATTTGGACACAATTTACCTCCTTTCATGAACTTTATCTTTCAATTCTCCTAAAAGTGATAAAAGTGGTATGAAGAATGTGACATTAGTGAAATGACAGGTTATTGTTTTATTTTCTTTATTTGTGGTGTTGTTTAGTGTTTACAAAGAAGAAAAAAATACTCTGTAAGAGTTAGCTTAAATTGTTTTAGTTCAATGAAAACAAGTGGTGTTTATTATTTTGCTTTATCTGCTCTTCAGCTAGTCTGCACAGGTCAATGACCCTTTGCTGTTCTTTGTAGATAAACGCCTTGTGCATGGCATTTTATGCACGCTCTGAAGAAGCTCGCCAGAGTCATTCTGTTCACAAGCTTGCCCTGGTAGTGTGTAGTCTTCCATAATAGCTATTATATGGTCCTTGATGTTGCCTGCAATATACCTTTCAACAGCTTATTGACTGTTATTTTCATAGCTGGACATCACATGGATATCATCTTTGTTGATCAATCAAGATAAAAGTAAGCTATTTAATAGAATATGGATAAGAGCTGCTATGTCGAAAATCTGAAATGCAAAAAAAAAATAAAAAAATTGAAAGAAATGAGCACTTTGATTAGAAAGTTTTTCTGGGTGGACATCATATGTTTGAATCTTGTGAGTCCAAGGTTTTTTAGAAGCTTCAACATGGTTTACTGAGGTTCTGTACTCACCAGACTGGCTGACTGTGCCTGTTATCACACGTGTTGCAGGGTGCATTGGCATTGGAGGATGCACTATCCAAAGGGCTGCCAATTGAAAAGGAAATAGAGGCTGTTCGCGTTCATCTTGAAGGCATTGACAAAGACTCACTTATATCGTTAGTTCTGTCTTCGCTTCCTGAAGATACCCGAAAATATGGAACAGATACCCTTTCCCAGTTGAATCATAAGGCAAGTTGCATTTATGTGTATGTTACTAAATCTTTCTAATCCAATTTTGGATGAGGTGCTTCTGTTACTTTATGCAAAGAAGGGTATATGAGCTGTCAGAGATTCAACTTTCTGGGTTATACAATAGGACTTTTATGTTAGTGATCTTTCTATAATGTTATGACTTCTGGTCAAATTTGATTCCTCCATCTGTGTGAAAAAAATCTTCAAAAAAGTTGTCAAGAAGAAGTGTCATACTCCTTGCGTGACTGTTTTTTTGGTGATGGTGCAGAGTAATCACAAGCCCTGGAATATCCCTGGTGTCGTGGGGAGTCGATTAGAGGGGTTTAGATAAGAATAATATAAGAGGATAAACTAGTGTTTAAATTTCTTTTTAAATCTCAAATATGACTTTTCACATTTGACAAGGTGTAGTAAAACTCAGACTCTCTCTCTCTCTCTGTGAACTATAGCTATCTGTTTCTCTACAGAAAGAGTTTACAGTATTTCATATCATTACAGTTTGATGCCATGAAAGGGACTCTGAGACACTTCAGTCTAATTCCACCAGGCGGTGGTGGAATGTTGTCGCATTCATTGGCACAAGTTGCTTCTTGGTTAAAGGTATTTTTGATTTCCTTGTGGTTCAGCACTCCAAATCATATTAATTATGAAAGATGTCTTAATGATTCTGATTTTTTACTCTTGAGTTCAGGTTAAGGAGGTTTATCAGTCAGGCGAAGGAGTGGAGTCTCTGATAAACAGAGTTGAGAATCTGTTAGCTCAAGGAAAACTATGCGAAGCTGCAGACACACTAGAGAACGGGGTTAGAGGCAGCCAGGCAGCAGAAGTTGTTGCAGAGTGGGTCAGGCGAGCGAGGAACAGGGCCATCACAGAGCAAGCTTTGACTATCTTGCAGTCCTACGCCACTTCTATTAGCCTTACATGATGCTGAACCATGATACATTTTACCAACTCTGAGTTCATTTTTGTGAAGCCACCAAGGTTTGTTTTCAGCATGTAGTAAAACGGCAGCAGCGGCTTCTTTTCCCATCGCCTTACTGTTGTACGGAGCCATGAAAATAAAATTCCCAGAAAACTATAGACAAATGAACTCGTGCACTGAGTTATCTGTTACTTCTGATGTAGAATACTTTTCTTGGAATACCTACAGAGGACTCTATACAATATACATTGCCTACTAGTTGCTCTTCTATATTCACTAATAGTCTTTACCAAAACTTTGCTAATTTTCAACCGATGAATACTGGCTCTGTTTAAGCTTGTAATGTACTTGTGTTTGCGTTTGGATTTGTTAGACGATGTGACACTAGATTTATTCATTTGAGAATTGATTAAACTTGTTTGACTGAATGCAAGAGTCGATGAACAGCGGTTTGCGCGGTTGAATATTATTGATCAACGTATCAACATTTTCCTAATTCTCAAGGATGAATGATTATTTATGAGTGAGCCCAAATTGAAAATTTGAGTTTAAGAATATTAATTAGTACTCTCTCCGTCCCATGCCAATTGGCATGTTTCTTTTCGGCACGGAAATTAAGAGTTGTGAGTGTAGAATAAGTTAGTGGGATTAATATTTTATTGTTGAGTGTGAAAAAGTTGCCATTTTTGGAAATGTGTCAATTTGGTTGGGACGCCCAATTTGGTAAGTGTGTCAATTGTAGTGGGACGGAGGGAGTATTTAACTTTTCTTAATCATCGATCCGCATGTTTGTTTAGACGTAGACTTGATAACTGCAAGTGGGACTCAGCTTTACTTTAATTTTGAGAAAACGACTCTGATTCATTATTTGTTAACACACTGCGCTTCTTGCCCCTAAACGCAGCTTCTCACATGAAAGAAACGCCTCCATTAATTGGCAATTACCTCTTTTAAATATTACCGCTGCTGTAAATCATCGTTATGTTGTGCATTGTTCATTCATAATTAGATGTCCTAAACATATAATATTTCCATATTTGATATAAATATTCAAAATCCATTTAGATAAAAAAAAAATCCCTATATATTATGCAATTTGTGCGTTGTATTTACTTTTGGGGTATATTCATCTCAGTGAAGAGGCAAGAGCCGAGCCGAATCCGAAGCCAAAGCCACTGAAGCAGAGAAGCCGCGTGGCTAAAGCTGTCGGTGGTCCGCCACCCCATCCCAGCAGAGCGCTCTCTCTCTCTCTCTTCCACACACACTGTCATTCTTCTTCTCTCACATATACGTACACACACATCACATACGCTCTCTTTCTCTCTCTAAGCAAACTGTCGTCCTCGCTTGTCAGCTACGAAACTCTCTAGAGATTTTTCTTTTTCAAGAGAGAGAGAGAGAAAGGGTGAAGGGGAGAGAGAAGCTCAGATACAGAGAGCAGCTTCTTTCTTGCCATTCTCGCTCTACATTCATAGCAGGCTGCCAATATTTGTGTTGGAGAAGAAAATATTAGTGCCCTTCCGCTAAATCTGATAAAAGGTTTCGCCATGTCCGCTAGATCTTACATTTAGCGCTTTTAGTTCTTTTATCCATGGAACTCTTGCCTGTCTTTGCCCTGCATTTGAGTTGGATTTACTGTTTCGCCTATAAAGTTATCAGCTTCTCTCTCTGGCACGTTTGATCTGATGATTTTTTGAATTCCTCTAGGGGTACTTCAAACAGTTTGATTTTATTGGAAGTTATTTTGTTTTTCTAAATATGATGATCACGCTTTCGGTCCGATTCATTTCAGCTTCTGTATATAGTCAATGAATGACAATTGGATGCAATTTTTGAACACTCCCACTTTATTCTTTCACACATTTGATTTCTAAACATGGGGCAATATATTTTCTTGGGTGGGGCGATTCAGTTGGATTTCACATTTTAGATTGCTGACGTTTTCAGCAGTTAAAATATCGGTTGTGCGAAGTTCTGTGTAGAATTTAGTCTATTCGACTGCCGATGTGCTGTGACTGACTTGTAATTTCAATAGGACGCGGCAGCTAGCTTTTGTCTGTGTGAGGGGGCAACGGGATCTTAAGAGAATACCTCAGAATCACAGCGAAGCTGGCGGCGGCACTAGCTTGGAGGGCTTCTACTCCCAATGGTGGCATTCCCTCCAATGAATTGGTAAGCAATTTCACTCAACTTATGACTTTCTCTGTAGTTAAATCTTGAAATCTGCTGATCTGTTTGAATCTGAACAAATGATTTCTGATTTCACTTTTCATCTTCCGATCACATGGATTACTTATAGTGAGTTTCTTTATAGTTAATTATTCTTTCTTTGCAATTATTTATGTTTGCATTCCAGTCAATTTGAAGAAATCTCCCGGAGCATATTTCTCATTTATTCGAATCTTAGAAGGAGATTATTTGTTGCTTATTTTTAAAATCCAGAGCTCCAGCATAACCTATATTGTTTACCTAGAGTTAACCAAATTGGTTCTTTGAAAGGTATACGATGAAGATCCAGACTGGTTTGTGAACCATCAACTATATTTAGTTTTTGTTGTTTGTGTTTTTAGTGCACGGTGCACCTGATATTACTTTCTTCTCAAGGCAAGATTACATTGTTTGCTGGGTTGGACCTATGATATAATGCCACGGATTTTCTTGGTTATGTATTCATGTTCTATTTCCTCAAGTTTATATTTTCAGGGGTATCTGTTTAATTGATTAATTTTCCCTTCTGGTTTGTTGTTGCAGGAGAGAAATGGGGAAGGTAGACCTCACGACTCGGAACCTCCAACCCCCCATGCACTCATGAAAATGGGTTCAAGGTTGGCCTGTTGTTTTATTTTCCTTGTGCACTGAATTGTGTTTTCTAATTATGATAATTTTTTTTAGGTTAATCAAGTTTATTTGCTTTGAACTGAAAGCTGTTTCTGAGAACTTGCACTCATTCCTGAAGTCAAGACATATGAGTTCTGACCCTCCGTGTTGCTAACCAAATCCCACCCTAAATCTACCCTCTACAGAAAAATGAGAATATTTCAAATTTCAATTTTCACCTATACATCTCTTTTCAGATAGTACATTTCGTCAAAAATCTATTATCTCACTGTCTTTTGTCATTGGCTTTTTGCACATGCTATTGCTGCATGTAGCATAGCATTTTGTTGTCCAAGATTTATTTTACCTCAGCTTTTCACTAATTTTTAGGATTACACTAACTAAAATTATTTTTTGAGAGATAGGAATAGTATTTGTATAAATTACTGTTTGGGAAATTGTTATATATTTATAAGCCCCTATCCTGAGTTATCAATTTGTTATCCACTCAAGTATCCTGCTCGATGTCATTTCAGTTTATGTTCTGGTTGATTTTGTTGACAGTTTTCATTTATTACCTACAGAGATAGAGGTAGCATGGAGGACCCAGATGGGATATTATCGAGTGTTGCTCAGTGTATAGAGCAATTGCGGCAGAGTTCCTCATCTTCACAAGAAAAAGAGAAATGCTTGAGGCAATTACTTGAGCTAATCAATACAAGGGAAAATGCTTTTGGTGCTGTTGGATCACATTCGCAAGCAGTTCCAGTCCTGGTTTCTCTTCTTCGCTCGGGATCACTTGGGATTAAGATACAGTCTGCTGTAGTGTTAGGTTCTCTGTGCAAAGAGAATGAACTACGTGTGAAAGTATTACTTGGTGGTTGCATTCCACCATTGCTTGGTCTTCTCAAGTCAAACTCAAGAGAAGGCCAAATTGCAGCTGCAAAGACCATATATGCTGTTTCTCAAGGTGATGCTAAGGATCATGTTGGATCAAAAATATTTTCAACAGAAGGAGTTGTGCCTGTCTTGTGGCAACAATTAGATAAGGGACTTAAGGCAGGAAATGAGGTTGATGACTTGCTAACAGGAGCTTTGCGGAATCTTTGTAACAGCACTGAGGGATTTTGGCCGGTGACAATTCAAGCTGGTGGGGTTGATATACTAGTCAAATTGCTTACAACAGGCCAATCAAGTACTCAAGCAAATGTGTGTTTTCTCCTTGCATGCATGATGATGGAAGATGCATCTGTTTGTTCTAAAATCTTGACTGCAGAAGCTACTAAACTGCTCCTCAAGCTACTCGGGCCTGAAAATGAAGCCCCACTAAGAGCAGAAGCTGCTTCTGCTCTTAAATCTCTTTCTGCTCAATGCAAAGAAGCCAGGCGAGAGATTGCTAATGCCAATGGAATTCCTGTTCTAATAAATGCTACAATAGCTCCTTCCAAAGAATTTATGCAGGGAGAGTTTGCCCAAGCTTTGCAAGAGAATGCCATGTGTGCTCTTGCAAATATATCTGGTGGGTTGTCTTATGTCATCTCAAGTCTTGGTCAAAGCCTTGAATCATGTTCTTCTCCTGCACAAGTAGCTGACACATTAGGTGCGTTAGCTTCTGCACTAATGATATATGATAGCAAGGCTGAATATGCACGAGCATCAGATCCGTTGGAGGTAGAGAAGATATTGCTTCAGCAGTTCAAACCTCAATTACCCTTTTTACTCCAGGAGCGTACAATAGAAGCCCTAGCCAGTTTGTATGGTAATGGAATACTAGCAAGCAAACTTGCGAATTCTGATGCAAAGAGGCTGCTTGTTGGTTTGATTACAATGGCAACAGATGAAGTCCAGGAAGATTTAATAAGATCTTTACTAATTCTTTGCAACAATCATGGTACATTGTGGCAGGCTCTTCAAGGTCGTGAAGGGATTCAACTTTTAATATCTCTTCTTGGTCTATCATCAGAGCAGCAACAAGAGTGTGCTGTTGCCTTACTTTGCCTTCTATCCCATGAAAATGATGATAGCAAATGGGCTATTACTGCTGCTGGTGGCATACCTCCGCTTGTTCAAATTCTAGAAACTGGGTCTGCTAAAGCTAAAGAAGATTCTGCAACGATCATTGGTAACCTTTGTAATCATAGCGAGGATATACGTGCTTGTGTTGAAAGTGCTGATGCTGTTCCTGCTTTGCTCTGGCTGTTAAAGAATGGAAGACCCAATGGAAAGGAGATTGCTGCTAAGACTCTAAATCATTTGATTCACAAGTCAGATACGGCAACGATCAGCCAACTCACTGCTTTACTTGTCAGTGACTTGCCTGAGTCCAAAGTTTATGTATTAGATGCATTAAAAAGCTTGCTCTGTGTTGCCCCGCTGAATGATATGGTACGTGAAGGTAGTGCAGCAAATGATGCAATTGAAACGATGATAAAAATATTGAGCTCTCCCAAGGAAGAAACTCAAGCAAAGTCAGCCCTGTCACTTGCTGGAATTTTTGATGTCCGAAAAGACTTGCGTGAAACTAACATTGCCGTTAAGACTCTTGGTTCAGTCATAAAACTCTTGAGCTCCGAATCTGAAATCATCTTAGCAGAAGCATCTCGGTGCCTTGCTGCTATATTTCTCTCCATTAAAGAGAACCGTGATGTGGCTGCTGTTGCTAGAGGTGCTTTGCCTATGTTGGTGGTGCTTGCTAACTCCTCAGTACTGCAGGTGGCGGAGCAAGCAGTTTGTGCTTTGGCCAATCTCCTTTTAGACAACGAAGCTTCTGAAAAAGCTATATCAGAGGAAATTGTTTTACCTGCCACTAGAGTTTTGCGTGAAGGCACAAATGCTGGAAAGACCCTTGCAGCAGCAGCAATTTCTCGCCTCCTTCGCTCTCGTCAGATTGATTCTTCTTTGACTGAATGTGTAAATCGTAATGGAACAGTACTTGCTATAGTTTCCTTCCTTGAAACTGCCGACAGTGGATCAGTTGCTACATCAGAGGCATTAGAAGCACTTGCTTTTCTCTCTAGATCTGTGGGAGATGTTGGGCAAGTAAAGCCTGCTTGGACTGTTCTTGCTGAATATCCAAGTAGCATTACCCCGATAGTGTCTTGTATCGCTGATGCTACACCACTGTTGCAGGACAAGTCTATAGAAATATTATCTCGGCTCTCCCAGGCCCAGCCCCTAGTTCTTGGGAATACTATTACCTGTGCTGGTGGATGTATTTCATCTATTACCAGAAGGGTAATCAGTTCCTCAAATGTAAGGGTTAAAATTGGAGGAGCTGCACTGCTTGTCTGCACTGCAAAAGTCAATTATCAGCGGCTTGTTGAAGATTTAAATGGATCTAGCATGAGTACGTCACTCATTCATTCTCTTGTTGGAATGTTAGCTTCTGCTGAATCTTCCCCAGCTGGAGATCAGGACGACAAGGATATTATAAGTATCTCCAGGATAGCTGAAAAGGAGAGTGAAGATGAAGTTGAGAGAAGTACGTCAGTCATCAATGGTGTGAATATAGCTGCTTGGCTTCTTTCTATCCTTGCTAGTCATGATGACAGGAGTAAAGTTGAGATCATGGAGGCTGGTGCAATTGAAGTTCTCAATGACAAGATTTCTAAATCCTTGTCTTATCACATACAGGTATTTGGTTTATGTTATTGATTTTAGTGCACTACTTGCTAACATTTTTATTGACAACATTGCTGCATATTCTTGAAAAAACTTTTTTTACTGATTTTTCTTTTCTTTTTTCTTCAGGGTGAATTTAAGGAGGATGGTAGCATATGGATTTGTGCCTTATTGTTAGCTATATTATTCCAGGATAGAGATATCATACGTGCTCATGCAACTATGAAAGCAATTCCAGTACTGAATAGTTTGTTGAGGTCAGAAGAGGGGGCCAACAAATACTTTGCTGCCCAAGCTGTGGCAAGTTTGGTCTGTAATGGTAGCAGGGGGACCCTTCTCTCTGTTGCCAATTCAGGAGCACCAGCGGGACTCATTACCTTGCTTGGTTGTGCTGATGCTGATATACATGACCTTTTAGAATTGGCAGAGGAGTTTGCTTTAGTTCAGTATCCTGATCAAGTGGCCCTAGAGAGATTGTTTAGGGTTGATGACATCAGGCTTGGCGCTACTTCTAGAAAAGCTATACCAGCGCTGGTGGATTTGCTTAAACCTATTCCTGAACGCCCTGGAGCACCTTTCCTTGCTCTAGGACTTCTAATTCAGCTTGCTACAGATTGCCCTTCCAATCAAATCGTTATGGTAGAGTCGGGGGCCTTGGAAGGGCTGACGAAGTATCTTTCTCTTGGCCCCCAAGATGCATATGAGGAAGCTGCTACTGATTTACTGGGAATTATGTTCAGCACAGCTGAGATAAGGAGACATGAATCTGCATTTGGTGCTGTAAGTCAACTTGTAGCAGTTCTGCGCCTAGGTGGAAGAGCAGCAAGATATAGTGCTGCTAAAGCTTTGGAGAACTTATTCTCTGCTGATCATGTTAGGAATGCTGAGTCTGCCAGACAAGCTGTTCAGCCTCTGGTGGAGATTCTGAGCACAGGTTTGGAGAAAGAACAGCATGCTGCTATTGCTGCCTTGGTTAGACTGCTAAATGAGAACCCATCAAAGGCCCTTGCTGTTGCTGATGTTGAGATGAATGCAGTTGATGTACTGTGCAGGATTCTTTCATCAAATTACTCTATGGAGCTGAAGGGAGATGCTGCCGAATTGTGCTGTGTACTTTTTGGCAACACAAGAATAAGATCCACCCTAGCGGCAGCCCGCTGTGTTGAACCTTTAGTTTCTCTGCTTGTTACGGAGTATAGTCCAGCTCACCATTCTGTTGTCCGTGCATTAGATAAACTCCTCGATGATGAACAGCTTGCAGAACTTGTTGCTGCGCATGGTGCCGTGATCCCACTCGTGGGCCTTCTATTTGGTCGAAACTATTTGCTTCATGAATCCATATCGAGAGCTCTAGTTAAGTTGGGTAAAGATCGACCAGCCTGTAAGATGGATATGGTGAAAGCTGGAGTCATAGAGTGTGTGCTTGATATACTTCATGAAGCTCCTGATTTTCTTTGTGCTGCATTTTCTGAATTGCTTAGAATACTTACAAATAACGCAACCATTGCGAAAGGCTCTTCAGCAGCAAAAGTGGTTGAGCCTCTCTTCATGTTGCTGACAAGGTCGGAGTTTGGACCTGATGGACAACATAGTGCATTACAGGTTCTTGTGAATATATTAGAGCACCCACAGTGCCGTGCAGATTATAACCTCACATCAGAACAAGCTATAGAACCCCTCCTTCCATTGCTCGACTCTCCTGCTTCAGCAGTGCAACAGTTAGCTGCTGAGCTTCTGTCCCACTTGCTTTTGGAGGAGCATCTTCAGAGAGATTCATTTACACAGCAGGTGATCCCACCGCTTGTACGTATTCTTGGTTCTGGTATTCCTATTTTGCAACAGAGAGCTGTCCGTGCTCTCGTCAATGTTTCAGCAATATGGCCAAATGAAATTGCGAAAGAGGGTGGTGTGAGCCAGCTCTCAAATGTCATACTTCACTCAGATCCTCTTCTCCCACATGCCTTATGGGAGTGTGCAGCTTCCGTGTTATCTAGTATTCTACAATTTAGTTCAGAATTCTATTTGGAAGTACCTGTTGCAGTGTTGGTTAGGTTGTTGCGTTCAGGAACAGAGAGCACTGTTGTTGGTGCACTTAATGCTCTTCTCGTGTTGGAAAGTGACGACTCAACCAGTGCTGAAGCAATGGCTGAAAGTGGGGCAATCGAGGCGCTCCTGGATCTTCTTAGAAGTCATCAGTGTGAGGAAACAGCTGCCAGACTACTTGAGGTGTTGTTGAACAACGTGAAGATCAGAGACTCTAAAGTTACAAAATCTGCAATCGTGCCACTGTCTCAGTATCTTTTAGATCCTCAAACTCAAGGTCAGCAGGCAAGGTTACTAGCGACCCTTGCTCTTGGTGACCTATTCCAGAATGAGGCTCTTGCTCGAACAGCAGATGCTGTTTCAGCCTGCCGAGCTTTAGTAAATATCCTTGAAGATCAACCTACCGAGGAAATGAAAGTAGTAGCTATATGTGCATTACAGAACCTGGTAATGTACAGCCGATCAAATAAGAGGGCTGTTGCAGAAGCTGGTGGTGTTCAGGTTGTGCTTGATCTGATCAGCTCTAGTGACCCCGATACATCGATACAGGCAGCAATGTTTGTCAAACTTCTTTTCTCTAATAATACCATTCAAGAATACGCTTCAAGTGAAACTGTGAGAGCTATAACAGGTAAAATCTCACCTTGGATTTCATGGAGCTTCCTTACATTTTGCTATTTTGGTGACTGAATATCTAATATAATCATTATTACTCTTTTCAGCTGCAATTGAGAAAGACTTGTGGGCTACTGGCACAGTAAATGAAGAGTATCTCAAGGCTCTGAATGCACTTTTCGGCAACTTCCCCCGTCTTAGAGCCACGGAGCCTGCAACTTTAAGTATTCCTCATTTGGTTGCGTCTCTCAAGACTACCTCAGAAGCAACTCAAGAAGCTGCATTGGATGCGCTATTTCTTCTCAGGCAAGCATGGTCAGCTTGTCCAGCTGAAGTCTCTCGAGCGCAATCTATTGCTGCTGCAGATGCAATCCTGCTTTTACAGTACTTGATTCAATCAGGGCCTCCACGGTTTCAAGAGAAAGCTGAGTTCTTACTGCAGTGTTTGCCAGGAACACTAGTGGTGATTATCAAGCGAGGAAGCAACATGAGGCAATCTGTTGGGAATGCTAGTGTATACTGCAAGCTGACACTCGGAAACACACCCCCTCGGCAAACCAAGGTACGAAATTCAAACTCATTCGTTCCATCCGCGTGCTATTTCTCCATCTGTTACACCGTGAATGTTCTCTGCTCCAGGTTGTGTCCACCGGTCCTAACCCGGAGTGGGATGAGAGCTTTGCATGGTCCTTTGAGAGTCCTCCCAAAGGCCAGAAGCTTCACATTTCATGCAAGAACAAGAGCAAGATGGGGAAGGTAAATGAAATTCTCATGTTCACTCTCTTTAACAATGTTTCCATGCATATTCTAACTGGGTTCGCTGCTTCAACTGCAGAGCTCGTTCGGGAAGGTAACCATTCAGATCGATCGTGTAGTGATGCTGGGTGCCGTTGCAGGTGAGTACACGCTGCTGCCGGAGAGCAAGAGCGGACCGTCGAGGAATTTGGAAATAGAATTCCAATGGTCTAACAAGCAGCCAAGCTGAAGCTGAGGTCACCTACTTCAACTTCAAACTTCAAACTTCAAAGTATAAAGAAACTCATCCACAATACAGATTTTGATAATTTCTCTTCTTTTTTTTTTCTTTCTTTCTTGTTATTCATTTATCTTGCTATATATAGTTTTCGCATATCTTCTGTAGCAATTCCCCTGCCCCAAACGGCTGTTTGTTTGTAATTTGTCCTTTTTTTTTTTTTTTTTGGTTACATAAGTTTTTTAATTCAATTTAAATTTTGAATGGGGTTCCAAATTTATTTTCGTTTTTGCCCAAAAGTGAAGGAGTAATATAGTATATGGTGCAATAAAGCTCTGTATTATGTTTATGCATACATAGATGACAAAACCCACGAGTGAGAGACGTCACTTAATCATGAAGTAGTAGGGTCAAAATGGAAATCAAGATGAGATTTGGTGCCAATTTGAGTTTATTTTTGTGTGTTCGAACAATAAAAAGATTATATCCTAATGATGAATGAGATCAAAAGAACAAGAAGTGGGCATTCCTAATCCTGTCATAGGAATGTTAGAATTTGAGTATATGTAAATTCTGGTTCCTAGCTTCACTCTTTCCTTTCCATCATCATTATTCAACAGCCTTCATTCCTTCTTATTTTTAAATAAATTCATACTATAGAGTCCTCCCATCACTTAATTTTTCTTTGATTTCTCCTTCAGCACTTGTGTTTTGTTGTATGCAATTGTAAAACTTTTTTTTTTTTTTACAAAGAGATGTACATAACTCCCAAAATTTGGCAGTAAATTAATATTATTCCAACCATTTCTAGGAGTTGTCACTATGCTTAATTCACTCTTTTTTCTGTGAAATTGAATTGAAGCATCCATCATAGTCTGGTGATATTTGGATAGTACCTCAATGGTGTCCAATCTGTAAGGTCTATTATTGCAGCTTCTGCTACTTCAACTGCATGTTTCTGGGAAAAGTTATTGACATAATGTTACATGCAATCCGTATTAAGCCTTGGACTCTTGTACATCAATAGGTAGGTAGGGTTTCTCTCCAATCATATTGATTGAGTACTTAGCTGGAAGCCAGATAAACCTTATCATTTTTGAACTTTTCCATGTTTGATTGAAGATATTTTTCAGAAATATTCATGTTTACCTAACAAGCATACTCTTGATGCAGGTGTGCTCTCAATCTAAGGTAGCATTATATTTTCTGTTTTATTAATTTTATATTGATCGCATATTCGCATTAGTCCAAATTGACAGCTTGTTTATGTAGTAGGAACATTATCTTATGATTCTTGATTTCTGCATTGTCCCCTGAGGTTTTAGTTATGAAGGAATTTTCATAGTTTAAGCTTTTGTAATGCCAGCTAGAACAATGGTCACTAATGGAATAGACCACCCACCCCCTAAAAATTCTGTTGTGGCAACTAGTTTACTCTTTTTGTCCCAAAATGTAGTCCATATTTTTTTGTGTGTGTGTCCATAATGTATGCTAATTTGATGTTATTTGGATTTAATATTTCAATTCTTTTGAATGATTAAATGAGGGTATAGTTGAGTTTTTTCAGTATTTTACCTTTTCATTGAACAAAATCAAAAGTTTTCTTAGTACTTGTGAAAAGGGGGAAGAAGACTACATTTTAAAAATAGAGAGAATAAAATACAAAGATTCCGACTATAATTTATGAGTATCTCTTGATTTATAATTATGGAAAGAGGAGCACTAATTCGAAGGTTTTAATATTTGGATGTCTAAGACTAAAAGAGACAGATATATATTTATAATGTTTTAGCCTTTCTGTTTACTTTATGAATTATTTGAATGGTGAAATCTAGCGAGAAGAATCAAGACATTCTGCAATGTGTTCGTGGAGGAGTTGGAGAGTTTTTGGCCTCTATTTGCAGACAAAGATTTTTTTAAAAATAACGGTGGAAGTAAACTATTAATATTGGATGAGAGCGTTTGAGAATTGGCACCAATTAGAGTTCTAAATAAATTAAATTATTTGTGAGTTATTCAGTTTTCAATTCGATAAAAGTTTATCATGTAAATGAAGTTTGTTAATTAAATGAAACAAATTTAAGCTTTATAGTATTCGGTTTGTTAGACAAATTTAATTTGATATTTAGAATTATCAATTCCATAAAATTAATCATCTCATTTGTTAAGAATTTTGTTAGAAATATTTTTCCTTTTATTTTATATTTTGGTGAGTCAAAGGCCGTGAAAGTCATCTTAGTCAGTTTTCACCTTAGGAACAAATGTAAAGTCCTGTATAGGTTCCTTATTGAGTTGTAAGCTATTTAGACTGAGCCAAGAAGTCTAGCTCAAAAGCTGAAGACCGAGCATAGAAAATGCTCGAGATTTGAAGAAGTGTTCATGCGTGAAACTTGGTTTCACTAAGTATGACCAAGACCTATACTGAGTTTGAGTACTCAGTATAGTGCTCACCATACTGACTTATGAGAAGTCAGTATGAGGTTCGTCATACTGACTTATGAAGAATCTCTCTGAAAGCTAAGTTGTTACTCTGCTATTCTTTCTATATAAGCTCTCAGACTTTCCATGTTTCAATACACGAGACTTGAGTCTCTAACTTAAGTTGTCTCTCTGTGCTATCTTTTCTAAGGACGAGGCTGAAGCTTTATAGCTAAAGCTATCTTTGATGAATATAACTTTCCAAGTTATATCCACATCAATCATTATCCTACTCCAGGATCTTGATTCTCACGAGCTTTTGTCAACAAACTCAGTTTTGAGAAGAACAACAAACATCCAACCACCAAGGAGAAGGCTGCGGGGTGCATCCTCACTTTGACTTGAAGACTGGGAGTTCTTAGGCGAGTGACCACAGCAGACCGAATGACGGAGTGCTGGCGGATTGTGCATAGATCATAAGGAGACTTGTATCATACTTAGTGAATTTCCATACAAGTGTCTGAAGAGTGGACATAGGATCTTTATATCTGAACCACTTTAATATCCTGTGTTCTTTACTGCTTTCACTTAAGTTTTTGCATTAATTAAGTTTCTTGAAATTGACTTTCAAGCCTTCAATACTTGTCTAAGTATTGAAGTGTATATCTTGCGAAACTTACTTAAGAACTATTGGACCTAAACTTAACCTTTCAGAAACCCTAAACTGAGTTCCAATCAGTTTAGGAGAACAAGTGCAACATTAAACTTACTTATTTAAGAATAACAAGTATGAAAATATTTGTAATTGTATGAAAAGAATGAATTTGAGTTTGAAATATGATATTATTTTAGGAATAAATGTTTTTTCTTTAAAAAATAATGAATATTTTAAATATAATACTCCCTCCATCCCGGATTAATAGTCTAGTTTGCTTTTGACACAATAAGCAAGGCATGTGAGTGTAGAATGACTTGAGTAGAATTAATATTTTATTGCTGAGTGTTAAAACGTTTCCATTTTTAGAAACGAGACTATTAAAGTGGGACGCATGAAAATGGGAAACGAGACTAATAAAATGGGACGGAGGTAGGGCTGGCAATTTCTGACACGACACGAACATGCACGATAAAAGCGAGTACGAACACGACACAAACCTGTTAAGCTCAAACACGAACAAGACACGAACCCATTAAGCTCAAACACGATAATGACACGACACGAAAATGACCCGACACGATAAAAATTAACCTTACTAAAATTGTCTGTTTTACACTTGGGACAAAAAAATTTAATACGACACGAACACGCACGATAACGATGAGCACGAACACGACACGAACCTGTTAAGCTCAGACACGAACCCAACACGAACTCGTTAAGCTCAAATACGATAATGACACGACACGATAAGACATGACACGATACAACCCAACACGCACGAATTGCCAGCCCTAGACGGAGGGAGTATAAATTTAGAAAGTTTGTTTAGGCTCTATTAAGGCTCGAAAACTCCGTGAACTTCAAAATATTCAATAAAAAAACTCGAAACTTCATTCGAAAATAATCGAACCAGATATGAACAAAATACTTCTTGGCCATTTGGTCCAAAATTTCAATTACACTCATGCCACCACCCCTTCCAACTCCAGCCTTAAAAGCTACTACTTTGTTTTGTTGTTTTGCATAAATAGTGTTAGTCTCGAAATCAGAGATATAATGAATGCAATTGAAGTTTTACAAAGATCTTGCACTTCTGAAAACTGACTTTCTGACTCTATTTTCAATTTCTGGAAAACTTAGTTTTAGATCAGAGTAAGTTTTAAGTTTCAGTTCGAGTATACACTTTAATACTTAGAAAGTATTGCAGGTTTCAAATAAGTACGAAAACTTAATATGGAGAAACTTAAGAAAGCAGTAAATAACACATGATATTTTATAGTGGTCCGGATCCTCAAATCCTACGTGCACTCTTCCGAACTTAATCGGGAATCCATTAAGGTTCAGATTACAAAGCTTCTTACGATCTATGTTAGCACGTCGGAAACCTCCGTCCTTCGGTCTGCTAGGTCACTCGCCCAGAAAACTTGATATGCTCCTTCTTCAGAACTGGATGTTTGCGGTTCTTCCCAGAACTTTAGGTTGTTGGCAAAGCCCGTAAAAAATCAGTATACTAGAGTAGAATACTGACTAATGTGTTTATTACCTTAAAAAGTAATAAACACCATGTAGATAGCTTAAGCTTGGAAAGCTTGAGCCTCGTGCACTTAGACAGTTACACAAAATGAGTAGCTGAGCAAAGATGCTAAGCCTCGTGTTAAGGCACGATTTGCAGAGGACTTTTGAGAGCTTTTGAGTGAACTTTTTGATATAATTTCGGCTTAGCTTTTTGAGATATTCAAATTTTTGTTTTTGCCGAAGTGGCCTTCTATTTATAGTCAGCTTGGTCGACAATTTGAATTTCTGTCTGTTGGAGGCAGAAATTCATCCGTTAGAGACAAAGATTGGGTCGTCCAATCATGGTCATTCTTCTGTCTGCTATACTCTGATATCTGCTTTTCACTTTTGGCAGTGTACTTTCACCTGTTCCTGTTAGACACAGTTTCAATACGAGGAACTCAAACTTAAGTTTCCTCGTATAACTTTTTGCTCGATACTTTAAGGAATCTTGCAACACCTTGAGTTGAATTCCTTTTATCTCCTTGAGTTTCACGTGCTCTTCAACATCTGAAACTGAAAACTGAAATCCCAGATTTCAAGTTTTAAGTTTCAGCTCTTCTCTTTAGTGAAAACTCACTTTCCATAAACTGAGTTTCTGGATATTCTAAGTTTCAAGTACCTTAGCATCTTCACTTTAAGTTTGAAACCTGACTTCAACATCTCGAGCTCTTTTCAAGTTTCAAATTCTGAAATTTGATTCTTGTCTACCTTCAAAAACTTAGTTTTTTTCGGCTTAATCTTCAGCTTCCAGTTTCTAGATTCTATTACAATTCTATAAATCAAATACAAAGATTATATGAAGAAACAAACCAAAAATTTAAAGCTAAAGTGAATTTTGACACATCAAAGCATCAAAATGAAGGGTAAGCTGAAACTCAATTTTTAACAAATAGAAACATACCCTTGATTTATTTCTTAGAATTATGTCTCTATGTAATCTAATTCATTTTTTTAAAAATAAAATATAACTCTTTATGGTATATGTAAATGAGGTTCCATGCCATTAAAAAACTATTGAAGGGGCAAGATCTTAGCAAGAATTATTGTATGAGAATTGAATATTCATGGGACAAAAACAAAAGTTATTATCTTTACAAATTGATGTTTGAAGTTGCATCTACATACATAGAGAAGAAGGCAATGTGTGGCATAAAAAAAGGGTTATTGCTAAGGAATACCATAAATATTATGTAGAGAAATAGAACCCAAATTAATTCTATATCATTTGGTCTATTAATCATAAATAATGATGTGAACTACCTAAGTTTAGGGGCCCAGATTTGTTTGTGAGCAGGGATAATAAATATCAACATGTATGTATTTATACACAAAATTACAAACGTAATCATTATCAAAATACAGTTAAATGTTGACCTAGTCTAGCCACTTGAAGTTGTGCTCTTTAGAAAAGATTTTACATCATTCGAACTCATATTTATCTTGATTTTTATAATGACTTATATCGACTATGAATATTATAGATCAAAATATCAATTTTACTTCTAACTTATTTATTTATTTTTTAATTTTAGTACCAATTATTCTCTTTTTCAATTTTATATCGGAATTATAAGAAATTATTCAAATCTAGTACAAAGAAATTTTCCAGCATAAAAAAGCTGACGGAACATGCCATATTAAAAAATGGCACGTTATAAACCCACATCATATTAAATTACACATTATTTGACATGTAATTAAATAATTAAATAAAAAATAAGAATCCAACAATTATTATTAAAAATAATTAAATTTAAAGAAATAAGAATCCAAAAGACACAAAGGGGCTAAATTTACCATTGCACTTGGTTGCCCGTCAAGGACGCCGTGAATGTGTTCGTATTTTGTTGGAAAATGAAGCTCTTGTTTGTGCTGGAATTTCGTAATGTTTATGTGTCGTTTTTTTATTATGACATGAATTTCCAATTTGTCCTGAAAATTAAAGAAAAAAATAATTGATACTAAAATTTAAAAAATAATAATAAATTAAACTAAAATTAATATTTTGACCAATATTTTATTAAACCAAACCCCAATAAGTAAACACGCACTCGAAAGAATTTATTAAAAAAATTGAAGTACATATCTTCTTCCTATGAAAATCAAATTGAAAACATCACAACGAGAATTTAAAAAAAAATATATATATATTTTTAAGGGATGACAACACCACACGATATGAAACACAACATATCATGTGATAAACAAAATTTCAAGATTTATTAGGCGTGAACTAATAATAATAATAATTCTTTTTTTAAAAAAAGGTGGAATCTTTGTAAATAGGTCGTATATCATGGTAAGCAAATTCGTTCCAGCTATGCCCCCTAATTCACGTCTAACTCATTACTATTTTCTCAATGAGTTGATCTCCTGAGAGACGGTCTCCGCATTTTTATTTATTTATTGTGAGACGGACCTTAATACGTCATTTCAATAAGTTAAATACATCATTTTATTTTTAAAAATTACATTATTTGCAACAAAGAAATACATTATTTGCAATAAAGAAACATATCATTTCATTAAATTCGCTTCACAATAAAAATGGCGAGACATCATTTGCAATAAAGAAACACACCATTTCATTAAATTCGTCTCATAATAAAAATGATGAAACCGTCTCATATGAGAATTTGCATTTCTCAATTATACTTCCTAATACATATATCTCTTATCATGACTCATGTCCTCCGACAATATAATTAATTTTCGTTGATCAAGAAAAATAATTTAAATTATATTTGCATAAATTTAAATAATTTAATTATTTATTTAAATAATTTAACATAAATTTAATAAAGTACACATAGTTAGAAATATAATTGAACTTTTTACACGTATATATAATATAAATGGAGTGAACTCATCGTATCCATATAGCAAGTGTTTTGTCAATAATTCATTATAATGATTTATTTATTGTTTCTAATTTGTTTTAAGTTCAGATATCCATGTGTAAGCTCCAATACATACTTCTTGGTCACACACGAAGTGGGAACTCTAATCACTTTAATTTTTTGGTCAAAAAAAAAAATCTTAATAAAACGCTGGAGACAAACTAGCGTTTACATTAGCTGTAATTATACTTGAAACAAAAGTTAATAAAAATGGGAGGGAATGAAGAAAAATAAAAAGAGATTGGGAAGGTCTTGGGTTAGGCAGGCCTAAACGATTTAGGCGGGTTTTATCCATTAACCCAAGCTTTAGGCGGGTTTTATCCATTAACCCAAACCCAAACCCATATAATATACCCTATTTGGGATGGGTGAACCCATTTGGATAGGATAAAACCCGCCTAAACCTTTTAGGCCTGCCTAACGCAAGTTTTTGCCAAAGAGATTAGGTGTGATTAAATTATAAACCGCGTCTGCAAAAGTTAAGCATTTTTGGGTGTATCCCTTTCGTAAAACGCTCCTTTTGGACCCAAAATCTAATCTATAAATATACTAAATGAGAATAGTTCCACTTAATTACAATATTGTCACTTTCCCTCCAAAAAATATCACATCAACAACTTTATATTTTATTTTATTTTCATTTAGTTTTATTTACTATTTATTCAAATACAAGATGTATATACAATAAATGATGAGGAAAATAATCATATTATATTTGTAACTTTTTATTTAAATATTAAATCTCTCTAATTTAATTTATTTAGTATTTTTAAGGTTGTATAAATTTAATACTCCCTCTGTCCCGTTGAAGTAGTCTCATTTACCATTTTTGTTTATCCCATATATTAGTCCAATTTTCCAAAAATGACAAACTTTTTTCACACTCACCAATAAAATATTAATTACACTACACTCACAACTCTTAATCTCCGTGCCAAAAAGAAAAGGGACTACTCTAATGGGACGGAGAGAGTAACTTTAATGTGATGATTTGTAAATGAAATTCTTATTTTTGTAGGCATTGCCTTTGATATATTTTCATTTATTTTTACTAAACAAATATCAATATTTAGATGAAATACTAATATGTAATATTAATAAACAATTATGTTTGTTTTTAAAAATATAAAAATATAATTTTATTAATTATATCATGATATTATAATGTAAGATATCATGCATTATATTCGCGCATCGCGCGGGTGTAGATCTAGTATATATATATAAAACAAGAAGTTTTAATTATTTACAAGATTGTCATTTTCCCTCCAAACATCACATCACATCACAATATTTTATTATTATTATTATTATTATTATTATTATTATTTTATAATAACTAATCTATCTCTATTTTATATTTATGTATACATCATAAAATTATTTAATTATATGGCAAGATTAGTAATTGAGAAAAAAAATTTAAATTATTTATCAGAATTTTTTAATCTAATATATATATATATATATAAAACGAGAAGTTTTAATTATTTACAAGATTGCCATTTTTCCTCCAAACATCACATCACATCACAATATTTTATTATTATTATTATTATTATTATTATTATTATTTTATAATAACTAATCTATCTCTATTTTATATTTACTTATACATCATAATATTATTTAATTATATGGCAAGATTAGTAATTGAGAAAAAAACTTTAAATTATTTATCAGAATTTTTTAATTCATGAAACATTAATATTTAAAATCTATCTTTTATTTAATATTAAAAAATATCATAATGATCTTATAAAAATTGTTATATGGAGTAATATATAATAATAAGAAGTTCAAGGATATTATTTCTAACACTTTTTTTTTCTCAAAACACTAATAGGAGTATAATTTTTTAAAAGTTGTTTTATTTTCTATAGGTTAGAGTTTTAAATCATAATATAGAAACTTGATCATGATTATGTTAGGATGATTTATTTTATTTTTCTTTTATGGAAAATTATATATATGCTCTGTGTTAGGTTAAATTTTAGAGCATGTAGTTTCATATCTATATAATATTCCATTCGTCCCAGCATATTAGTCCACTTTCCTAAAATAGCAAATTTTTCACACTAACTAATAAAATATTAATTCCACTATCAATCACAAATATAAGTTATCGTGCCCAGTTAAAGTGGACTTATTGACCGGGACAAAGAGAGTATAATAAAGTAAAATAGTGGTAATTAATTGTTCACGCCATAATAGAAAATGCAAAATTATATTTGTCATTTTTTTTTAAAATATTACACCCCACTAATTGATTATATTTAAATCAAATCCCATATATTCTGTGTTTGATATACTTCTTTTTATTATTATTAAACTTATATATAGTTTGACGTATTATATAGAGAATAGTCTATACTACAATATATTAAAAATAATATTTTATGAGTAAAAATTAAATACATGTAAAAAACCTTTAAGATATATATAATTGTGTTAATTATATATTTAATATTATAAAATAGACTTTGTCTCATGAGAGACGGTCTCATATTTTTTATTATAAGACGGACCTTAATATATCATTTCAATAAGATAAATGCATCATTTTATTTTGTAATACATTATTTTTTTTAGTTGTAAAAAATTACTGCAATAAATAAATATATCGTTTACAATAAAGAAATATATCATTAAAATTATCTCACAATAAAAAAGTAAGACCATCTCATTCAGAGTTTGCCTATAAAATAAGATATCATATATATGATTCGCGCATCGCGCGGGTGCAAATCTAGTAACTAATCAAAACCCAAACTAATGCGAGAACAGATTCCCACCGTCGGATCTGAATCCTTCGCTTACGATCAAGACACGTGTTCCGTTTCATGACGTGACTACTATTCTCTCTATTATTGGTGGTTGCAATTTTGTTTATGGTGCACCATTATTATTGGAGAGGCCGGGTCTCCACAAAAATGTTTCAGTAATAAAGAAAAATCTTACTAATACAATGTATTACTTAAATTAAATAAATACATTATTTATAGAGAAAATACACATTTAAGTACATCATTTTATAATAATATCAGTACAAAATATTATTTATAAAAATCATCTTGCAAATTAAAAATTTTGAGACTTCTTACATGAAAAGTTTCTATTAAATCTCGATATTATCTTCCACACTCAATAGAATTATATGAAATTCAGTATCAAATCAATTTAATTTCTTAATGAGTTCTACATGTATTATGCACACATTTGAGTTTTGGAGTCGAGATAAGTCATTACACGAAAAGTTATCTTTAAATCTTGATCAATATATATCTACCGCCACACTCGATAGAACTCTATGAAATTTGATATCAAATCGATCGTCTTTATGAGTTCCAAATCTTTAACATAATTCATGCTATTTTTTTATTTTTTATGTACACATTATTTTTACTCGTATATTAATAATTAATACACAAAACGGTAAATAAATCGTGGTTTTTATTTTTTATTTGACAAAGAGCAAACTACGTCCCTTTCTTGGGTGAAAATTGGGTCTAAGTTGAGATTTTTTCCACTTTAAAGTTTAAACTATTATACTTTAATTTACTTTATTTTCTCTCACTTTCTGTCACTTTCTCCCGCATCTAGTAAATCATGCCTTAAGTTTTCATAAACATATATACATATGTGTGTATATAAACATATATATGTATAGTTATGGCATCCTAATTAATTAATCCCATGTTAAAATTTGCTGTGTTGGTGAGGGGCCACCCCTCCGCACCGCCCTTTTGATCAGCAGCTGTTTGCATAAATGTCTATATAAACAAGTGAACAAATATTTCAAAAACTCAACCAATAATCCTTTTTTTCTTACGAAGATTGTCATCATCCTACACACTTCCCTTCCTTAATTTGGTGTGATTCTTAGGCCGGTTTTGTTAGTGTAGAGAGAAATTTGAAAAAAAATAAAAATAAAAATAAAAATATGGGTGTATCAGGAACTTTGGAGTACATTTCTGAGCTGATTAGCAGCAGCCACAAACACAAAAAGAAGAAGCAATTTCAAACTGTAAACCTCAAGATCAGAATGGACTGTGATGGCTGCGAGCTTAAAGTCAAGAAGGCCTTGTCTTCTCTCTCCGGTATTCTCCCTCTCTCTCTATTAAAGTGCATGTTTACATTATTGTTGAAAAGATATTATATATGATTATGAATTATGTGAAGATGGATGAATTTATGTGAAAATTAATTACAAAAAAAAAATGAATGCAGGAGTGAAATCTGTGGAGATAAATAGAAAGCAGCAGAAGGTGACGGTGACGGGGTACGTGGAGCAAAGCAAGGTGTTGAAGAAGGCAAAGGCGACGGGGAAGAAGGCGGAGATATGGCCGTACGTGCCCTACAATCTGGTGGCGCAGCCCTATGCCCCTCAGGCTTACGACAAGAAGGCGCCGCCGGGCTTCGTCAGGAAAGTGGAGAATCCGGCTGCTAACGCCGCCGTAGCCAAGTTCGAGGATCCCTACATGGCTATGTTCAGCGATGAGAATCCAAATGCCTGCTCAATCATGTAATCAATTAGTGATCATCATGGTTTTATTTTTGCTAGTACTAAATAATTTGATGCTGGCTCATATATGTTAATTAATTTGTCTATTAATTAATGTTAATTATGTCTTCTTTTTGTGGAATTTTGGCTCTGGTTTGGTCCATGGTTGGTGGAAATTACTATGGTTTATGTTATGTGTATAAAGTATAGTATGATTTTTAATCAAGAAAAAGAATATTTGTGATTGATATATTCTATGTTTAATTTATTGTATTAATATTAAATGTGATATTTATTAGAATTTGTCGATTTCGTTCCAGGAATTTGAAAGCTATCAGTGGACCTTTGGCTACCACTAACCTCTACATTTTCTTCCATTATTGTGACATTAAATCAAATATATTAATATAAATAATGACATATTTCTATACGAGCCTCTAAAAGATAATTTAATAATCTATTCAAGACTTAAAAATTGAATTTTCAATTCAGGACTTGATATTGAGGTCCTGGATTTAAAATTTTATTATCTTTTGAGTCATGAATTAAAAAAATTTGTGATCTTTCATGTCTTGAATCAATAATAAAATCATCTTTCGGGTCTTGATTTGAGAATACTTCTAATATGTAATTTAATTTCTTTTTAAAAATTATGGGGATGTAACAAAGAATGCAAATTTATTTAGAGGGGCCACAATTTCCTTGACTTTTGATTTCTCATCCTTCGTTACAAAAGTTACATAATGTAAAAACAAAGAATCTTCACATATTTTTATGAGGAACTTTTTAAAGCAAATCTCATCTGGATCACCGACAAATTAATTTAAATCCTAGTAAAAGTAAACCTTTTAAAATCGATCCCACTGAATTCATGTGAAGAAGAGGTCACAGATTCTTAATTATATTTTAATTTATTTGAGTGTTTATATATATATAATTTGCATGGGCATGCATTCAAAATCTTAGATGAAACCAACGACGTTGTAGTTGAATCCTCAAGGCTCCAAAAAGTGTAGAAAGAAAAACAAAGCATATAAAAATACATGCAAATAAAGCATTCCACTTTCTTGTTGGAAGAATATTGCAAAAAAGAAAATTAAAGTAGCAGTAAAAAGAGAAGTGAAGAGCAGTTTCTTGATGCCGATAGTCTTCTTCGCATGTTAGTATGTTACATAAATTTCAAATGCAGTTACATGAAAATTACACAAAAAATCTTGTATGATTTGGATGAGGGGCCATGCTATATATATATATATATATATGTATATATGAAAGTATGAATTACTAAAATTGATTTGGAGTAAGGTTTTGGATTGATGGCATAATGTGTTCTTTTAGTAATTATTTAATCTTTATTTTGCCAAAAGTTGGCTTGAATTATTGAAAGAAGGAATTTATGAGATGCATAGCAGAGTTGTCCATGACTTCTCTATCAACGCATTAAATAATTGGGGCGAATACATATTCCATCATCACTTCCATTTATTTGGTTCATACTTCTAATGTTTTAATTATGTAATCTGATTTCTATATTTGGAATTATTTTTAAGGTAACTAGTATTGTACCCACGCGATGCGTGGTAATTTTAATTACTCAATATTTTTCTTATAGATAAACAATATGAATTTTTTCAATGTGTAAATCATAAGAATATATTAACATATACAATTAATATCCTTTTAAAAAATATTAAATTGTCCATATATTAGAGATAGCTCATGAATTGTGTAATTGAGTGGGCGGTGTTCAATTACAATTTTATCAATAAACATAACCATTGAGTAGTCTTTCGAAGAGCTCCTCTAATTAAACACTTGTTGCGATACTTCATGTTGGTCGATTTATAATTGATTATTTGAAATAACACCGATGTAAAAGGTTGATAGTAATAAACACTTTTGCAACTAAACATTTGTACTAAATTGGACAATCGACAACTTATGTCATTTCCAGTCTGTCTCAATGGACTTATAGTGACAAAAAATTTATTCAGTTGTTGAGTGAATTTCAACTAAATAGTTGTATATTGGTTGCTAGTTCCTCTTGAACTTATCAATTGATATCATTTACAATATATCTAGTTGTCAGTTCCTTCTGAACTGTCAACTAATACTACTCAAACTCAGCTGATCAAAGCTCCATCATGCCAGTTGATAATCTTCTTCAATTAGTTTAAGTGATTGGATCAGTTAAATTAGTCTTCTCTAGTTAGTTCTTCCAAATGCACAATCTTTGATTGGTCGGGCCTAAACTATTATATTTTCAAAACCTAGAATTTACAATACTAAGACCAATACTAACTTTGTCATCTTTATACAATAATTGTAGTTCACTGACTTTTTTATCAAAACTATATAATATTCCTAACATGAATAAATGTATTATTTATAGAGTATATATTTGTAATATTATAATCCATATCCATTTTATTTACTCCTAATTTTTTGTTTGATTTTATTTTATAATCATCTATTAGTTTCTAATTCAAAATAATGTTTATATATATATATATATATTATATGGATGAGTTTTACTTCATAATTAAAAATTCTTAATGGTAAATAAATCTTATTATTTTTAAATTTGTAATAATCTTCTATATTTTATTATTGAAATATTTTGAATTCTCAACCTTTCACATTTCTTTCTCATTTTGATATATTAAAGAAAATAGAGTGATGTCCTACTACTGTATTTTATATTATTTTCTTTCTTATGTGAAATTTTTTATTTAAAATAAAAATAAATGCTTCTTAACTGATTGATTAATTTAATACAAATTAAAAGTTTAGTTTATAAACCAAAATTTGAAGAGATTGTGCAATATATAAATTAAATTAAATGTATTAGGGCTTAATTAGTGTTGGATATGATATATATTAAATTGAAAATAAAAAAGGAGGAAAAGATTCTCACATATTTAAAATAATATATTGATATAATTTCCTTTGAATTGTGAAACCTTTAAAATTACGTATTTTTTAAAATTTTAATATGTAATTATTTGATATCCATATCTATGTATAGATGAAATAGATTCGTGAATTTTGTTGCATTAATATGCTTTACTTTCCAATTAAAGAAGGTGTTGGATATATTGTAATCCTTCAATTTTTGTTTGTTCCACCAGATTAGTCTAATTTCCTAAAATAGAAAAAAAATTCTTCATATAAAAATGGGTGATTCTATTCATAACCCCCAATTTTCTCCTTATAGCCCCTTAAATAATTGAAATTCAAATATTTTTTGAAATGGACATTTGTCCTTGTAACCTCAAAAACAAAATCTAATACACAGATAAATAAACAAAAAATTGAACCCCTAACATTTTTTGTTGCCTCCGCATGCGACATTGTTTTTTTTTTCTTTTTTTTTAAAGACCACAATTTATCATATTTTTCATTATTGAAGGTATCAAGTTAATTAAAAATTATAAATTCATAAAATATTTTGTAGATCAAATTTTTTTATTTTCCATTGTAAAAGAAATTATGTTAAATACAAAAGTTCGGTATTCATATATAGACTATATGACATAGTAATTCTATTTGTTCTATTTCTTCAAATTAGGTTGTGTGGTGCTTTCACCTTCTTTCAATTCAAATAACCCCTAAATTCAAGATAAGTTACATAGTTTTAAAAAATTATTTTTTAACTGTTTTTCATTTGTTTTTATTCTTTCATCATTATATTTGGAAGCTGATTTAATTGCATCATGTTACTGAAAATTTGGTTATGAGAGTTATATAGTAAATTTGCAGGAAAAAAAAATTGAAATTCGATCTAATTTTATTCAAAACATAAATTATTTGAGAGAACTGGATGAACAATTGGAGAATTTTAAAAAATCACTAAAAGCAAAGAAGAAAAAAATTGTACTGGATTTATTATTTTGTAATTATTTGTAAATAATATAAAGGACCGTATTTAATATTTATTTGAGGCTTTAAATTTTTTTTGGCGTTTAGTATTTGGGGGCTATAAGGACAAATATGTCCATTTAAAAATTATTTGAATTTTAATTATTTTGGGGCTATAGTGAGAAAATTGGAGGCTATGAATAGAATTACCCTATAAAAAAATATTAATTCTACTACACTCACAAACATCATTTACTGTGCCGAAATCAAATGGGACTAATGTTCTGAGACGGAGGTAGCATATGTGATAGTGTATTAATATTTTAATTGACTATATTGATTACTTTCGGATGAAATAAGGTTAGAGATAATTACTTGTGCATTACTATTAAATTAAATACTTTTCAAATCAGTTTCTTTCAAATCGTTCATAATTATTTTTAAATTGACTAATTAATTTAATATAAGTTTAATATATTTTATTACCCAAATTGTCAACTTGTAATATAATTCCCACACATATTATAAGAAAATAATAATTAAGAAGAAACCAATATAATTAGTTTATGCATATTTTCCTAAAATATATAATTTAAATTTAAGATTTAATTTGTTTACATCTAACTTCCTTATAAGGTGGGATAATTTAATTTTAAAATCTTTTACCCACTTCAAAATCTTTATTGTTCATTTAGAACGCTAATATAATACCAAATATTATTTTTAAAGGAAATATTTATATTAATTCATTTTTAAAAAAAATGATGAAATGCACGATTTAATTTAGAACTCTTAACTTGTACTATTGAATACTCAATTACAAAAAGGCAATTATTTGAATAAAATATTTAATCGAGATTGAATATTTGAGATTGAAACATTGACCGGGATAAGTATTATACCCAACTTAAAAAAATGATGATCAAAACCGCATTCATTATTAATTTTATAGTTCTAATATATTTTTTATCGGTAATATTGCATAACAAAAAATAAAGAAAGTACATAGAGTGGTGAGTTATTGATCACTATCGTAGGTGTAACTGCAAACTATAATGTTCATTCCATTAGAAGCGCATGATCAAATTCCTTGTAAGATTATGCTTACAATTCTTTAAGATCCAGCACACAATTCTTTGCAATTCATTTTGTTACATTCTCTTGGGTTAATCACAATCGTCCTTTTATGTTTCCTTTTTACACCCGCAACAACTATTGTTCAATGCAACTGCAGAAAAAAAAACTTATTTGTTAGAGAAAAAGAAATGAGTATTATGAGATTTATAATAAAGATTTAAATATATGGATGTACCTAATAGAAAAAGGAAAAGAGCTCGAGAAAACTTGACATTTTTTTGTTGCGCTCTCTGTTTGATTAAATATGAAGTTTATGTATTGTATTGAAATGATCGTATGGTCGTGGATGTGTGGTTTATATAGGTGAGAAATTCAAAACTTAGATTAGGAAATATAATCTCATTACATCAATCATTCACATTTATTGTGAATAGTTTGATTTAAAATCTGCTAAATTTATTTATAAAAATTTAATACCTTGTATAATAGAACCCCTTTATCATAATATCTAATAAATTTTTATAGTTAAAGAATTATAGAATGATTTCACACAATTTATGGACAAAACTTTTTGGATTCAAAATTACATAAGAAATCTTCCTTCCATAATATTAGACTATTAGGCAAGATTTCTAAAAATCTCGCAAGAAAAGGACATCAATTTATGCCAACTAATTATTCCCATGGTAAAATTTATGACAATTTTTTTTGAAAAATAGATCAAATGTCAGATTATGTTTGAAGGTGTGAAATGAGAAATCCATTGATTTATGATAACTCATTAGCATTTAACTCTTTAAAATATTAATGGAAAAAGATATTCAGAATCGTGAAGACTAAATTATATTTAAATCATAAAATCTTCTAATATATTAATGTTATATTCAATTAGGAAGTTATTGATTCATGTTTAACGTCTTATTCTTAAAAAAATCTAATTCAATTTGATACATTTTTTTTATAAAGTTAAATATTGATGCATGTTATAGGAAAATAATAATTAAAGTAAAATGAATCTAATTAATTTATACATATTTTCCTAAATTGTATAAATTAATTATAAGATTTAATTTGTGTACCTCTAATTTTATTATAATATGGGATGGTAATTATATTTGTTTGTATTAAAATAAGCAACTTATCCATAGGAAATAATTATTCCCACATATATTGATCGTACGCAAATTACCATATAATTAAAATAGGAAATGATTATTAACATGTATGCCTAATTCCTGAAAATAAATCTAATTTAATTTAATAAATTTTCCCTAAAGTTTAAAAGTGATGAATGTTATGGAAAAATAACTAAGGTAAAACCAATCTAATTGATTTTTACATATTTCCCTAAACTGTATAGATTAATTTTAGGTAGTAAATAATTAAGGAAAAATCAATCAAAGAAATTCTAATTGATTTATATATTTTTCCTATAATATATAGATAGTTTTTAGGATTTAATTTGTATACCCCTAATTTTTTTATAATTTAAAATTATAATTATAATTATTTGCATTAAAATAATTAGATTTTTTTTATAATTATGCTTCACACATATCGTTAGTTTGTAAATCGTTAAATACATTGATCAAAGTAGTACTTTTATTATCCATAAAGTTCACATTTTAATATTGAAGAATATGTTGGGATTAAATACAAAATAATGATTAACGTGTTCACTAATTTCCTAGAATGACTTTAACTCAATTAAGGCATATATATTTCCCTAAAGAAATTTACACATGTTATGGAACTAATTATTAAGTAAAATCAATCCAATATATTTCTAATTCATTTATATATATATTCTCCTAAAATATATAAAATAATAATTATGGAAAAATCAATTTAATTGATTGATACATATTTCCAAAAATATTTTCTGAAAAATATGAAAACTCAAAGTGAAATAAATATAGAATGTTTTACACAATAATTAATGAACTAAGTACTTAAATTAATAAATAATTAATGTAAGTAAATACTTCCATATATTGTTTCCGATATTGTTTTAATATATATATAGATTTACAATATTCCTTCGAATAATTTTGAATATAAATAATAATTAATTAGTCAAAACTTTAAAAAGTGAGAATTATATTAAAAGTAGTATTATGAGAAAGAGATATCAATTAATTAAAAATAAGAAACATTAATATTTTATTAAATAAAATTATATTAAAAGTTTATTTAAATATATTATTTTTAAATAATTTTTTACAAATGTATAAAATCAAACATGATTATATAATCGGAATAAAAGGGTATATGGTTTGAAAATTCTATTTGATCCTCGAAAAATGATGATGGGATGGGCTACAAATCCCCAATTATATAAGTTTGTGAGGGGTAAAATCTGTCGGTGTTACCGCGAAAATGTATGCTAGCTGCACGCCTCTATTTTACTTCCTATATAACAAATTTAGGCAAAAATTTGCGTTAGGCACGCCTAAACAGTGTAGGCGGATTTTATCTATACTCAAATAGGTTCATCCATTACAAATAGAGTTTATTAATTCCTAATTAGGGTATATTAAATAAGTTTGACTTGAATAAATGGATAAAACCCACCTAAACAATTTAGGCGTGCCTAACCTGAGATCTTCCCCAAACTTAATTGTTATACAGAAAATCTAGAATAATAGGTGTTGTCAATTAAACCAAAAAAGCAAAAAAAAAAAAAAAAAAAGTATAGAAAGAAAAATAGAGAAATAAAATAT
>JAPKLW010002147.1:0-23571 GCA_026898455.1 Plectranthus barbatus
TTTTCCGCTGCGTGTAACGTATATACTCTAAAAAACCGGGACCAACATTGTAATTCAGTTTTTAATTTCTAGTAAATAAAAATTGCGAGTTTATTCTCCATTTATTTGAAGCTCTTGAATTTCTGTGAAGTACCTTGAAATTCAATATTTAACTTATCAACCAGACTTACACATCCGATTGTGGTGTCTTCTACCATTCTGCTTCATTAGTTCTTCAGCTGCTTGGGGCGTATATGGATTCGTCTGGAATACATCATTTAAAGGGTTGAATTAGGGTTGCTGGACTTCCATCCTATTGTCATTTTTCTGTTCCAGTTTTATTCGTGTTATTTCGGCATCGTGTCTGCTCTTGTTCCTAGGCTGAGATGTAAACCTTCCCGGCAAGGAGCGTATCATGACTTTCTTAGCACCTTGAGTCAAGAGACAGCTCAGATGAAGCGGAACAAGCTCCAACAGTGTGTGGATAAATATAAGTCGTTCCAAATGCATCCAAGAGAAACAATAAAATAAATGAAAGTTATATTTAACTATATTATAGCAGAGTTAAAGGAGCTGGGAAGAACGTACGAACTTCCCAACATGAACTCAAAGATATTGTTAAAGATGCCAAAAGATGATTGGTTTGTCAAAGTAACGAGCTTCAAGGTGAAAGATCTTTCGAGCATGAGTACGAAAGAGTTATTCGCACAAGTTCAGGCGCATGAATGGGATATCATGCAGACTAATAAGAACAAAGTTGAAAGGGCTGCAACATCTGTTCAAAATCATGTTTAGGATGCAACTTATTTTGTAAAAAGAGATGCACAAAAGTGGAAGACCAAGAAGCCATTCCACTCAGATCGTCCAACCCAGCCAAGCCCAGCAAAGGAGCCCACATCAGCAAGTGGATCTCAATCTAAGGAAACCGAATGTTCCATCAGTGAGCTGGATGAACAAATGAAAAGACTGCAGAAGTTATTGTTGACGGCTAAAGGCATGAAAGAGGAACCACAACAAAGTCAGCCAGCAAAGAATCGGACAACCAGGAAGACACCAAGGGTGTTCTTGAGTGTAACTCCCCTAACCATCTAAAGTTTGAGTGTCGTTGAATAGAATCAGAAGAAAGGAAGCGGTTAAGAAAGATTTTCAAAAAGCGCGCGTCGAAGGCCGTTGCCAAAGCTCTACTAACCAGAACATGGATACCAGACATTCCAGATCATGATGATGAAAGCAATTCCTCAGAAGATGAAGATGAAGTTCTTATGGTATTCATGGCCAAGATCAATGATAATGATGATGCTGATGAAGAGAAAGTAGAAGAATCAGCTCTAGCTGTCACGAGTAATCAGGTAGCAAATTCTACTACGTCTGCTACTTCTCAGCAAAAACATGATACTGATGAGTCATGTTTTTCTGACTCAGGAGATGTAACTGTGGAATTTTTCTTGGAAGAATTTTCAAAATTTTATGCTTTAAATATATTTTAGTAAATGAAAATTCCTCTCTGAAATCTTAGCTTTCTACTATGACTAGTGAGATTGAAAAATCTAGGTTAATAGACGAGGAACTCTAAAAACTCAAAGCTGAATTCTCCACACTCAGTGAAAATTTTAAAACAGGAGAATGAAGTTTTAAAGAACGAAAACTCTATGCAATAACCTTTTCATTGTAGATTTTCAAAAAGCACAAGAGATTTAAATGAGATTTTAGATGCTCAAAGGAGTACAAATGATTTTGTTGGAATTGGTTCTGAAGAAGGTGAATCCAGTAATGCTGATCCCCATAGATCAAAGAAAATAATTTTTGTCCCAGCAACTGGGAAGATTCAGTAGAACGCTAGGAAATACAAAGGGGATAATACTAGATCAGCAAATGTTGCTCAGAAGGAATGTTGACAAGTCAACAAAGTCTATGTATGTAACCCAGTGGACTTTTCCATCTGTTGAGATAGCAAGGAAGCCAGCATACACTACAAGTAAGAGGAGCACTTACTTGAGGGCAGAGTTTAAACCAATTTGTTTTCAAAAGACTGTGAAGGTTCATCACACCACCACACATTCTCATGCTAATTCATTGCGTTACTTCAATTGGAAGGGAAAGGTAGTAAAACATGATGACAAAAAGAATGTCAAGATCACGAAAGTCTGGATTCCTAAGGGACTAATCCAGAAAACTAATCCTGCAGCAGGACCCGGTGTTGATCGGGTACTAAAAATTAATCTCTTTATTTTGCATGAACAGGATCCAACAAGAAGAACTTCGTAGAAACTAAAAATTTGGATTCTGGATAGTGGATGCTCAAGACACATGACAGGAGACGAAAACATCTTCACAGATCTTCAGAGAATAAGAGGTCCTTCAGTCTCCTTCAGTGATAATTCAAAAGCTAGAGTGATCGGAAGAGGGTGCATTGAGCAAAATGGAAAGTGCATCATCAACGTGACCCTCATCGACAATTTGAAGCATAATCTACTAAGCATCAGTCAACTAAGTGAAAATGGGTACATTGTTTGTTTTGTTGATACACGATGCAAAATTTTTAACAAGACCACTAGAGAAGTAAAGCTTCGAGGAATCAGAAAAAAGAGGACTCTATGTGGTAGATTAGGAAAACGGACAACAAGCTTCATGCTTCATCGCATTCAACAAAGAACATACTGACTGGCTATGGCATAAAAGGTTAACACATTTGAATTTCAAGATTATCAACTATATAGCCAGAAACAACATTGTCAAAGGATTGTCCAAAGATACCTTCAAGAAGGAAGGAGTGTGCAAAGCTTGTCAACAAGGTAAGCAAGTCAATGCGTCCTTTAGATCTAATCCAGAAAAAAGCCACATCAGAAAGAATCCTTGATCTGTTGTATATGGATTTATTCGGCCCTATAACTCCATCGACTGTAGGTAACAAAAATTATACTTTGGTTGTTATTGATGATTATTCAGGGTACACATGGGTGAGGCTACTCAAGAGCAAGGATGAAGTCAAAATAATTCTACCGGAGCTGATATTTCAAGTACAAAATGACAAAGAGGTCATGGTGAAAAGGATAAGACCAGAAAATGGTACAACATTTTACAACGGTGTCATAATGGACTTCTACATCGACGCTAGGATAGGACATGAAAGGTCCACTACAAGAACACCTAAGTAAAATGGCTTAGCAGAATGGAGGAACATAACTCTAAAAGAGGTCGTACGAATGATGCTTGCTGATACAAATCTTGGTCAGAGATATAGGGGAGAAGTCGTGATGACTGCTTGTTATACACAAAATTGAAGTGGTCTGAATCTCAAGTTCTACAAGACTCCCTATGAAATCCATCATGGTCGTAAGATTTCCTTATCTCATCTTCGTGCTTTCGGTTCACCATGTTATTGTTGGGATTGTATACTAAAAGCATTTATGATTAAGCATGTTTGTTTGATACACTGGTCTTCATAAATGTGTTACATTAACATAGTCACTATCTAATATAACGAACATACAATACAAATTATAATATCCTATTATCTCGCCTATAGGGATGATCATATGGTGTGTAGGAGATCACAGAGGATCATATGAATCGTTTGACCTAGCGAGATATAAACAGTATCACGGCTGAGACAATCCCTAGATAGGCTGTAGGTTTAGATTGCGGCACATCAGTTTATAAGTGAGCTTATCCTAGCTACTTGATGTGTCCGTACATCTTTATGTATTGATGGGATCAACAGTGAGATGTGCCATTCTAATTGACATATGAATGAGCCAGATCTCTAGATACTTGTTATGATCTTAAACCTAATGGAAGGCTAAGGGGCATACATAAGTTGACCACACTTTGACTTGCAAGGGTGGCTAGTTTTTCATGTACTCTTATACCTGCATCTTGGGTGTGTTGGTTTGTATGTGGCTTACATAGACCGGACATGTAGGTAATCATATCCGCTTTAGGATGGGGACATTCCCTGAGGAGCTCACAAGGTTCATTATGCTAAACCCTGCAGGTTGAATTATTTAATTCAAGCATAAGTGAAAAAGAGTGAGTAGTACTACTGAGGAAATAAGAGATTGATTAATTAATTATGGCTAATTTTCAAAAGCCAAATTAATTAATGAATGTCCGAAATCTTAAATATGTGGATCATTATGGTTTAATGCAACCCGTTCCAAATTACGTGGTAATAAAGGGGTGAGTCAACATTGTTACCGTGGTGAAGGTTAAAACAATGTTTTATTAATTAATTATGTTCTGGGTTGGACATGGAATTAATTAATAAATAGGGCCCACTTTATTATTTGCATTTGGTCCCTGGTCTGGCCCACAATCAGCTCAGAGCCCATTAGGGTTAGGGTTTTGTAAACCCTAGCACTATATAAGCTTTCCTCTCTTCAGATCAAATTAAGTTTACACAACTTTGAGAGAAAAGAGAGAGAGGGGCGATGACTATCAGTGAGGAGGAAGTGATCGATTCCTCTGGATCTCTGATTCAACTCGGTAGCGTATCCTCACCAAATCTCCGAGGAGCAAGGGAACAGATCAGATGATCAGATCTGTTGGAACAAGATAGCTGGGATCGATCCCGCATCCAGATCTACTTCTCCATTGTCTCCGTCATCGATCTAGATCGGTAGATCAGTCGCTGGAGTTCAAGTATTTCGTAGATCCATCCCTTTGTAAATAATTTTTAACTAATTACAACAACGGAAACACTTCATTAATCATTAATCTTCCGCTGCATTCGTGTGTTAATTAGTTGCTATTCACCACGACAACTATGATCTGGGACCATCACAAATTCTAATCTGGTCATTATTGACAATTCTGAACCAATTACAACAAAGGAAACCCTAAACACTTAGTTTTATACATCTAGAAACATGTTTCAGCTATAAAAATAAACTTTTGAAACAGTTTTTAAATTTGCGAATTTTCAAAATTTTGTACTTGTGAATTTTCGTGCACTTACGAACTGACAATTCTGAACTAGTTACAACAAAGGAAACTCTAAACACTTACTTTTATACATCTAGAAACATGTTTCAACCAAAAAAATGAACTTTTGAAACCATTTTTTAATTTTCAAATTTTCAAAATTTGGTACCGGTGAATTTTCGTGCACTTTTGAGCATGTCATTTTTGACAATTTTGAACTAATTACAACTACGAAAACCCTAAACACTTAGTTTTATACATCTAGATACAAGTTTCAACCATAATAATATACTTTTGAAATAGTTTTTAAATTTGCGAATTTTCAAAATTTTGTACCGGTGAATTTTCTTGCACTTTCGAACTAGTCATTATTGACAATTTTGAACCAATTACAACAAATGAAACCATAAACACTTACTTTTATACATCTAGAGACATGTTTCAACCATAAAAAGTAACTTTTGAAACCGTTTTTCAGTTTGCGAATTTTTTAACTTTTGTACCGGTAAATTTTCTTACACTTTCGAGCTGGTCATTTCTGACAATTTTGAACCAATTACAATAACGGAAACCCTAAACACTTAGTTTTATACATTTAGAAACATGTTTCAACCACAAAAATAAACTTTTGAAACATTTTTTAAATTTGCGAATTTTCAGAATTTTGTACCAATGAATTTTCGTGCACTTTCGAGCTTGTCATTTTTGACAATTTTGAACTAACTACAACAACGGAAACCCTAAACACTTAGTTTTATACATCTAGAAACATGTTTCAACCATAAAAATTAACTTTTGAAACAATTTTTAAATTTGCGAATTTTCAAAATTTTGTACCGGTAAATTTTCGTGCACTTTCGAACTGGTCATTATTGATAATTCTGAACCAATTACAACAAAGAAAACCCTAAACACTTACTTGTATACATCTAGAAACATGTTTCAATCATAAAAATGAACTTTTGAATCCTTTTTTAAGTTTGCAAATTTTTTAAATTTTGTACCGGTGAATTTTCGTGCTCTTTCGAGGAGGTCATTTTGACAATTATGAACTAATTACAACAATGGAAACCCTTAACACTTAATTTTATAGATCCAAAAATATTTTCAACTACAAAATAAACTTTTGAAACAGTTTTTAAATTCCCGCATTTTAAAATTTTTGTACCTGTGAATTTTCGTGCACTTTCGAATTGGTCTTTATTGACAATTCTGAACAAATTAAAACAAAGGAAACCCTAAACACTTACTTTTATACATCTAGAAACATGTTTCACCATAAAAATGAACTTTCGAAACTCTTTTTTAGTTTGCAAATTTAAAAATTTTATATTAGTGAATTTTCGTGCACTTTCGAGCTTGTCATTTTTGAACTTTTTGAACTAATTACAACAACGGAAACCCAAAACACTTAGTATTATACATCTAGAAACATGTTTCAACTATAAAATAAAGTTTTGAAACAGTTTTAAAATTTGCGAATTTTCAAAATTTTGTACCGGTGAATTTTCGTTCAATTTCGAACTGGTCATTATTGACAATTCTGAACTAATTAATACAAAGGAAATCCTAAACACTTACTTTTATACATCTAGAAACATGTTTCATCCATAAAAATGAACTTTTGAAACCGTTTTTCAGTTTGCGAATTTTTTAAATTTTGTACCGGTGTATTTTCGTGCACTTTCGAGCAGGTCATTTTTGACAATTTTGAACTAATTACAACAACAGAAACCCTAAACTCTTAGTTTTATACATCTAGAAACATATTTCAACAACAAATTTAAACTTTTGAAACAGATTTTAAATTTGCGAATTTTCAAAATTTTGTACAAGTAAATTTTCATGCACTTTCGAACTGGTCGTTATTGAAAATTTTGAACTAATTAAAACAATGGATATCCCAAACACTTAGTTTTAAACATCTGAAAACATGTTTCAACCACAAAAATAAACTTTTCAAACCATTTTTTAGTTTACGAATTTTCTAAATTTTATATCATTGAATTTTCGTGCACTTCCGAGCTGGTCATTTTTTACAATTTTGAACTAATTACAATAACGAAAACCCTAAACACTTAGTTTAATATATCTAAAAACATGTTTCAACCACAAAAATAATGTTTTGAAAACGTTTTTAAGTTTTCGAATTTTCTAAAGTTTGTACCAGTAAATTTTTGTGCACTTTCGGTCTGGTCATTTTTGACAATTTTGAACTAATTAAAACAACGAAAACCCTAAATACTTAGTTTTATACATCTAAAAACATGTTTCAACCACAAAACTAAACTTTTGAAACAGTTTTTAAATTTGCAAATTTTCAAAATTTTGTACCGGTGAATTTTCGTGCACTTTCGAACTGGTCATTACTGACAATTCTGAACTAATTAAACCAAAGGAGACCCTAAACACTTACTTTTATACAACTAGAAACATGTTTCAACCATAAAAATGAACTTTCGAAACCATTTTTTAGTTTGCTAATTTTCAAAATTTTCCATCGGTGAATTTTCGTGCACTTTCGAGCTTCTAATTTTTTAACATTTTGAACTAATTACAACAACGGAAACATTAAACACTTAGTTTTATACATCTATAAATATGTTTCAACTATAAAAATAAACTTTTCAACAAATTTTAAACTTGTGAATTCTCAAAATTTTGTACCGGTGAACCAATTAATACAAAGGAAAACCCTAAACAATTACTTTTATACATCTAAAAACGTGTTTCAACCATAAGAATAAACTTTTGAAATAGTTTTTAAATTTGCAATTTTCAAAGTTTTGTACATGTGAATTTATTTGCACTTTTGAACTGGTCATTATTGAAAATTCTGAACAAATTAATACAAAAGAAAACCTAAAAACTTACTTTTATACATAAGGAAACATGCTTCAACAATAAAAATGAACTTTTGAAACAATTTTTCAGTTTGCAAAGTTTTTAAATTTTGTACCCGTGAATTTTCGTTCACTTTCGAGCAGGTCATTTTTCGACTATTTTGAACTAATTACAACAAGGAAAACCCTAAACACTTACCTTTATACATCTAGAATCATATTTCAACCATAAAAATAAAATTTTCAAACAGTTTTTAAATTTGCAAATTTTCAAATTTTATTACAAGTGAATTTTTGTGCACTTTCGAGCTAGTCATTGTTGACAATTTTGTACTAATTACTACAATGGAAACCGAAACACTTAATTTTATGCATCTAGAAACATGTTTCAACCAAAAAAATAAACTTTTGAAATATTTTTTAAATTTGCAAATTTTCAAAATTTTGTACCGCTGAATTTCGGTGCACTTTCGAACTGGTCATTATTGACAATTCTTAACCAATTACAACAACGAAAACCTTAAACACTCAGTTTTATACATCTAAAAATATGTTTCAACAACAAAAATAAACTTTTGAAACCATTTTTTTGTTTGAGAATTTTCTAAATTTTGTACCGGTGAATTTTCGTGCACTTTTCGAGCTGGTCATTTTTGACAATTTTGAACTAATTACAACAACAAAAACACAAAATACTTAGTTTATGCATCTAAAAATATGTTCCAACCACAAAAATAAACTTACGAAACAGTTTTTAAATTTGCGAATTTTCAAAATTTTGTACCGGTGAATTTTCGTGCACTTTCAAACTGGTCATTACTGACAATTCTGAATTAATTACAACAAAGGAAACCCATACTGACAATTCTGAATTAATTACAACAAAGGAAACCCATAAACACTTACTTTCATACATCTAGAATCGTGTTTCATCCATAAAAATAAGCTTTTGAAAAAGTTTTTAAATTTGCAAATTTTTAAAATTTTTTAAATGTGAATTTTCGTGCACTTTCGAGCTAGTCATTGTTGACAATTTTAAACTAATCACAACAACGGAAACCAAAACACTTAGTTTTATACATCTAAAAAGATGTTTCAACCATAAAAATAATGTTTTGAAACAAATTTTAAATTAGCAAATTTAAAAAATTTTGTACCGGTGAATTTTCGTGTACTTGCGAGCTTGTCATTTTTGACAATTTTGAACTAATTACAACAAAGGAAAACCTAAACACATAGTTTTATACATCTAGAAACATGTTTCAACTATAAAAATGAACTTTTGAAACCATTTTTAAGTTTACAAAGTTTTAAAATTTTGTACGGGTGAATTTTCGTGCACTTTCGAGCTTCTCATTTTTGACAATTTTGAACTAATTACAACATTAAAAATCCTTAACACTTAGTTTTATACATCTAGAAACATGTTTCAACCATAAAAATAAACTTTTGAAATATTTTTTAAATTTGCAAATTTTAAAAATTTTGTATCGGTGAATTTCCGTGCACTTTCGAACTGGTCATTATTGACAATTCTTAACCAATTACAACAACGAAAACCCTAAACACTTAGTTTTATACATCTAAAAACATGTTTCAACAACAAAATTAAACTTTTGAAAACATTTTTTAGTTTAAGAATCTTCTAAATTTAGTACCGGTGAATTTTCGTGCACTTTCGAGCTGGTCATTTTTGACAATTTTGAACTAATTACAACAACAAAAACACTAAATACTTAATTTTATACATCTAAAAACATGTTCCAACCACAAAAATAAACTTATGAAGCAGTTTATAAATTTGCAAATTTTCAAAATTTTTTATCGGTGAATTTTCGTGCACTTTCGAATTGGTCATTACTGACAATTCTGAAGTAATTACAACAAAGGAAACCCTAAACACTTACTTTTATACATCAAGAAACATTTTTCAACCATAAAAATAAACTTTTGAAACCATTTTATAGTTTGCAAAATTTAAAAATTTTGTACCGGGGAATTTTCGTGCAGTTTCGAGCTAGTCATTTTTGACAATTTTGAATTAATTACAACAACGGAAAACAAAAAACTTAGTTTTATACATCTAGAAATATGTTTCAACCATAAAAAAAAAACTTTTGAAATAGTTTTTTAATTTGCAAATTTTCAAAATTTTGTACCTGTGAATTTTCGTGCACTTTTGATCTTGTCATTTTTTACAATTACTGACAATCCTGAACAAATTACAATGGAAACCCTAAACACTTACTTTTATACATCTAGAAACATGTTTCAACCATAAAAATGAACTTTTAAAACAGTTTTTTAGTTTGCGAATTTTCAAAATTTAGTACCGGTGAATTTTCGTGCACTTTCGAGCTTCTCATTTTTGACAATTTTGAACTAATTACAACAAGGAAAACCCAAAACACTTACTTTTATACATCTAGAAACGTATTTCAACCATAAAAATAAACTTTTGAAACAGTTTTTAAATTTGCAAATTTTCAAAATTTTGTACCGGTGAATTTTCTTGCACTTTCGAGCTTGTCATTTTTGACCATTTTGAACTAATTACAACAACAAAAACCAAAAAACTTAGTTTTATACATCTAGAAACATGTTTCAACCATAAAACTAAACATTTGAAATAGTTTTTAAATTTGCAAATTTTCAAAATTTTGTACCGGTGAATTTCCGTACCCTTTCGAACTGGTCATTATTGACAATTCTTAACCAATTTCAACAACGAAAACCCTAAACACTAAGTTTTATACATCTAAAAACATGTTTCAACAACAAAAATAAACTTTTGAAACCGTTTTTTAGTTTGAGAATTTTCTAAATTTTGTAACGGTGAATTTTCGTGCACTTTCGAGCTGGTCATTTTTGACAATTTTGAACTAATTACAACAACAAAAACTCTAAATACTTAGTTTTATACATCTAAAAACATGTACCAACCACAAAAATAAACTTATGAAACAATTTTTAAATTTTCGAATTTTCAAAATTTTGTACCGGTGAATTTTCGCGCACTTTTGAACTGGTCATTACTGACAATTCTGAACTTACTAAAACAAAGGAAACCCTACACTCTTAATTCTATACATCTAGAAACATGTTTCAGCCATAAAAATGAACTATTGAAATAGTTTTTTAGTTTGCGAATTTTCTAAATTTTATACCGGTGAATTTTTGTACATTTTCGAGCTTCACATTTTTGACAATTTTGAACTAATTACAACAATGAAAACCCTAAACACCTACTTTTATACATCTAGAAATGTATTTCAACCTTAAAAATAAACTTTTGAAACAGTTTTTTAATTTGCAAATTTTCAAAATTTTGTACCGGTGAATTTTTGTACACTTTCGAGCTTTTCATTTTTGACAATTTTGAACTAATAATAACAACGGAAACCCTTAACACTTAGTTTTATACATCTAGAAACATGTTTCAACCATAAAAATAAACTTTTGAAACCATTTTTTAGTTTGCAAATTTTTAAAATTTTGTACCGGGGAATTTTCGTGCACTTTCGATCTAGTCATTTTTGACAATTTTGAACTAATTACAACAACAGCAAACGAAAAACTTAATTTTATACTTCTAGAAATATGTTTCAACCATAAAAATTAACGTTTCAAATAGTTATTTAATTTGCAAATTTTTAAAATTTTGTACCTGTGAATTTTCGTGCACTTTCGAGCTTGTCATTTTTTACAATTACTGACAATCCTAAACAAATTACAACAACGGAAACCCTAAACACTTACTTTTATACATCTAGAAACATGTTTCAACCCCAAAAATGAACTTTTGAAACAGTTTTTAGTTTGCGAATTTTCAAAATTTTGTACCGATGAATTTCCGAGCACTTTGGAGCTTCTCATTTTTGACAATTTTGAAGTAATTACAACAAGGAAAACCCAAAACACTTACTTTTATACATCTAGAAATGTATTTCAACCATAAAAATAAACTTTTGAAATAGTTTTTAAATTGGCAAATTTTAAATTTTTGTACTGGTGAATTTTCGTGCACTTTCGAGCTTGTCATTTTTGACAATTTTGAACTAATTATAACAACTGAAATCCTAAACAATTAGTTTTATACATCTGGAAACATGTTTCAATCATAAAAATGAACTTTTGAAACCATTTTTTAGTTTGCGAATTTTAAAAATTTTGTACCGGGAAATTATCGTGCACTTTTGAGCTAGTCATTTTTTACAATTTTGATCTAATTACAACAACGAAAACCAAAAAACTTAGTTTTATACAACTTGAAACATGTTTAAAACACAAAAATAAACTTTTAAAATAGTTTTTAAATTTGCAGATTTTCAAAATTTTGTACCGTTGATTTTTCGTGCACTTTTGAGCTTGTCATTTTTGACAATTTTGAACTAATTACAACAACGAAAACCCTAAACACTTAGTTTTATACATCTAGAAACATGTTTCAACCATAAAAATGAACTTTTCAAACTATTTTTTATTTGCAAATTTTAAAAATTTTGTACCGGGGAATTTTCGTGCACTTTCGAGCTAGTCATTTTTTAGAATTTTGAACTAATTACAACAACAGAAACCCTAAACACTTAGTTTTACACATCTAAATACATATTTCAACAACAAAAAGAAACTTTTGAAACCGTTTTTTAGTTTGTGAATTTTCAAAATTTTGTACCGGTGAATTTTTGTGCACTTTCGAGCTCGTCATTTTTTACAATTTTGAACTAATTATTACAACGAAAACCCTAAATACTGACAATTTCAACACTTAGTTTTACACATCTAAAAACATATTTCAACAACAAAAAGAATCTTTTGAAACCGTTTATAGTTTGAGAATTTTTTAAATTTTGTAACGGTCAATTTTTGTGCACTTTTGAGCTGGTCATTTTTTACAATTTTGAACTAATTATTACAACAAATTTTCGTGCACTTTCGAACTGGTAATTACTGACAATTTTGAACTAATTACAACAAGGAAAACCCTAAACACTTACTTTTATACATCCAGAATCGTATTTTAACCATTAAAGAGAGCTTTTGAAAAAGTTTTTAAATTTGCAAATTTTAAAAATTTTGTATAGGTGAATTTTGGTGCACTTTCGAGCTAGTCATTCTTGACTTCTTTAAACTAATTACAACAACAAAAACCGAAACACTTAGTTTTATACATCTAGAAACATGTTTCAACAATAAAAATAAACTTTTAAAACAATTTTTATATTAGCAAATTTTCAATATTTTGTACCGGTGAATTTTCGTGCACTTTCGAGCTGGTCATTTTTGACAATTTTGAACTATTTACTACAACAAAAAACCTAAATAGTTAGATTTATACATCTAAAAACATTTTCCAACCTCAAATATAATCTTATGAAACAATTTTAAATTTGCGAATTTTAAAAATTTTGTACTGGTGAATTTTTGTGCACTTTCGAACTGGTCATCATTGACAAATCTGAACTAATTACAAAAAAGAAATCCCTAAACACTTACTTTTATACATCTAGAAACATGTTTCAACCATAAAAATGAACTTTTGAAATAGTTTTTGAATTTGCGAATTTTCAAAATTTTGTACCGGAGAATTTTCGTGCACTTTCGAACTGGTCATTATTGACAATTTTGAACTAATTACAACAACGGAAACCCTAAACACTTAGATTTATACATCTAAAAACATGTTTGAACAACAAAAATAAACTTTTGAAACTGTTTTTCAGTTTGTGAATTTTCTAAATTTTGTACCAGTAAATTTTCGTGCACTTTCGAGCTGGTCATTTTTGACAATTTTGAACAAATTACAATAACAAAATCCCTAAATACTTAGTTTTATACATCTGTAAACATGTTCCAACCACAAAAATAAACTTATGAAACAGTTTTCAAATTTGCGAATTTTCAAAATTTTGTACCGGTGAATTTTCGTGCATTTTCGAACTGGTCATTACTAATAATTCTGAACTAATTACAACAAAGAAAACCCTAAACACGGGCGGAGGCCGGTAACGGCGCGGGCGGCGCAGCGGCACGCGGCGGCGTGCGCGAAAACGCGCTGCGCACGCGCACGTGGCTGCTGGCCGCGGGCGGCGGCGGCAGTCGGCTGCAAGCGGCGGCGGCAGTGGCTGTCGTCGGCGGCTGCTGTCCCTGCGGCGGTGGCTCGTGTTTTGATGGTTTGTGCAATCCTGTGTAAACCCTAGGGTTTTCATTAGGGTTAGGGCAAATCATCAGATCACAAAGGCCTAAATCTCAAAAGATTTGGTGGTTGAAGATTTGGAGGCCCTTGAAGATTTGGAAAGATTTGAAAAGATTTGGACTTATCCAAATTAATTCAAATTCAAATTGTAATAGAATAGAATTTTATTTTCTATTTTTTTTGGGGCCACGAGGAATTTTTGTTTGTCTTAATTGTCCTCGTATGTTATGTGATTTATTTATGTGCACAAGTAAGCATGTGTAGTTAATAGGAAAAGCATGATTTACTGCTTTTATTATTTACAGCTTTCCAAGCATGCTTATGTGATTAATTTCTTTTGTTGGATTATATTTTGGGAATTTTTAGACTTGTTTAATTACATGCAAAAATTTGGGAAATATAATGACAAAAGAAAATTATGTGTGCGCATAAAGAAACCTTTTAAAAGAAAAATACTAAGTGGATTTTTTAATTAAAATCAACAGACCTCCACAAAGCGGTCCTAGGCTGTAAGTGTATCTCTCGTTCTAGTAAACGTCTACGAGTGTAGCTTCCTAGTTCCCGGAGGTGCATGGGTACGGTTGTTGGGATTTCTAGACAAACAATTTAAATCATGTGAATAGTGGGAGGGCTTTGCGTAAACGTCTACGAGTGTAGCTTGCGTAGACCTCCTTCACAAGTATTCTAGGATTGATTTAAATTAAAGATAACAAAAGCTTTGAGGGCTGTGCGGTATGGTTACGTGCCATGCTAAACTGTCTCTTTTGGCCGGAGTTAAATTTGTGGTTAATCGCTTAGAAGCATCTTAGAATATAATGCATGAATCGCATCCCTGTTCTTGTAAGGATGGCTTGGTCTAAGGATTTCACTAATTATTAATTTCTAGTGTCAAAAGCTTCCTGACATGGTAGTGAAATTAAATGAATTAAGGCTTAAAACCCGCAGTTCTGGTTGAGGGTGACATCGTAAACGTCTACGAGTGTAGCTTGCGGTGGGAACTCTTGAGCAATTAGTGGAAAACATTTGTAATTGATTTATTAAAAAGTTTTCAATGCATTTGTTTTCGAAGTTCAACATGTATGTTCTTATTTAAGATCTTTATTGTTTCAGATATGTCTATGTCTACTGTCGATCATATACTTGCTCTCAATCCTCTTACTGGACCGAACTTCCATGAGTGGAGATATTGCATTGAATATATTCTCCTGACTAAGCAACACATGTTTGTTCTTACTATGATGCCACTTGAACCACGTTACCATAAAGTGTCTAGAAAAGAGAAGGAGTTCTATGATAGTTGGGTGGCTTCTGAGGATTTTACTTACAAGTTAATCTCAGATAACCTTTCTAGAGAACTCAGGCTCAAATACATGGGCTATGCTAGCTTTGTAGGAATCTGGATGGACTTGGTGCGTACGTATGGTGAAGTGGAACGAACTGTCAACTGTGATCTCGTTAGAGACCTTGTCTGTAAGAGAATGGTTGATGGCAGTTCGGTGACACTGCATGTGATGATCATGGATAACACCATGAAACGATTCACACGTGGAGGTGGAAATATCAGCGATCGGGCCAAGATCGATATTATCCTGAACTCATTGCCGATTTCTTTCTATGACTTTAAGAAGGATGTAGCTAAGAGAAGTGAGTACTCTTTCAAGTAGTTGCTTACTGATCTCATAGCAGGACAGTCCTTCGTGACTTCATGGGAGTTTGAGTTATCAGATCTTGAGCACAGCCTGGGCAGATTGAAAGATGTGGTTCATACTGTGTGCAAGAATATGATTGATCGCAGATCACGTGAGAGGAAGTCAAATGAAATGAAGAGAGTTGGTGTCACTTCAAGTGAGAAGGCATGCGGAAGCAAAGGTCAAGGTACATCATTTGCATTTGTAACGGAAACATGTTTAGCATCGGTTTCTACTCATTCGTGGGTAGTGGATACTGGAGCTACTGATCATGTTTGTTACATTTTGCAGGGGTTCACACCGAGGAGGGTGCTGAAGAATGACGAGGTTACAATCTCAATGGGGAACGCAGCACAAGTGAGTGCGGCTGCCGTTGGAGATTTCACCTTGTACTTTGACGATTCTGTTTTAACATTGACAGATGTTTTGTATGTGCCGGATTTTCGACGGAGTCTTATTTCAGTTTCCAAACTTTATGTTGATGGATATTCAGTTATTTTTGATAGTGGTGTTTCTATCATTGGTAATAACGGTGTTATCTGTCGTGGAATGCTGAATAATTCTCTCTATGTTGTTAACTGTAATCAAAGTCTTCCGCAAACATTGCATGTAATTCATCCGTAATTGATAATCCTAGGAAGAGAAAACTTACTTCTTCTGATGAGGATCTTACATATCTCTGGCACTTGAGACTCGGTCACATCAGCATGAAGCGGATTCAAAGACTTGCAGATGACAGTACATTGGACCTAGTCCGGGCTGTACTTTATCAAGTCTGTGAATCCTGCATCGAGGGCAAGATGTCTACTAGGCCTTTCAAGGCTAGTCAGTCTCGAGCAGAGGATGTGTTGGAGTTGATCCATTCTGACTTGTGTGGACCGATGTCCACGCAGGCTCGTGGAGGGTACGAGTACCTCGTCACTTTCATTGACGACTACTCAAGGTACGGATACGTTTACCTGCTTCGCTACAAGTCTGAATGCTTTGAGAAATTCAAAGAATTTAAGGCTGAGGTAGAAAAGAAGGTCGGGAAAACTATCAAGTCACTGCGATCTGACCGCGGTGGCGAATACCTCGGTAACGAATTTCTGCAGTATTTGTCAGAAAATGGGATTACATCCCAATGGACTGCACCGGGTACTCCCCAGCAAAACGGTATAGCTGAAAGAAGAAATAGGACTCTTCTAGAGATGGTAAGATCAATGATGAGTTATGCAAACTTACTAATTTCATTTTGGGGTTACGCATTGGAGACAGCAGCTTACGTGCTTAATGTGGTGCCTTCTAAATCAGTTCCTAAGACGCCTTCTGAGCTCTTCCTTGGTCGCAAACCCAGTTTGTGCAAGTTTAGAGTATGGGGCTGTCCGGCACACGTACTGTCGAAGGAACCTGATAAATTAGAAAGCAGGTCAAAAGTAATGCTGTTCATAGGGTATCCCAGGCAAACGAAAGGTGGTTACTTTTACTGTCCTGAGAGTCAAAGAGTCGTTGTTAGCACCAACGCTAGATTCTTGGAGGACGAGTATGTGAGTAATCATAGGTCAAGGAGTGATATCGTTCTTCAAGAAATTGAGAACGAAAATGCAATTCCAAGGGAAGGGGAACGTGTGGATATAGGTGTACCTGTGAGAGGTACAGTACCACAGACACGTTCTTCAGTGCAAGGTGTAGGACCACAAGTTACTGCACCTACTACTGACACGGCACCGATGCCTCGTCGCAGTGGGAGAGTTATTTTCCAACCGGAAAGGTACATGTTCGTGGGTGAGTCTTCGGACTTGAGCTCGGAAGACGGACATGAGGACTCTGACCCATTAACTTACGAAGAGGCAGTGCAGGACAAGGATGTTGCCAAATGGCGTGTCGCCATGGATTCTGAAATAGAATCCATAACTGCTATGGATGTATACCAGAAAACTGATTTGCCGGATGGCTTTAGGGTCATAGGGTGCAAATAGGTATACAAGAGAAAGAAAGGGGCGGATGGAAAGATTACGGCTTTCAAGGCCAGGCTGGTGGCAAAGGGTTATAGTCAGAAAGAGGGCATTGACTATGACGAAACCTTTTCACCCGTAGCCATGCTCAAGTCCATCCGGATACTCCTTGCCATAGCTGCGCATATGGACCTCGAGATCTGGCAGATGGATGTCAAAACTGCTTTTCTAAACGGTTACCTTGAAGAAGGTAGGGACATCTATATGCAGCAACCCGAGGGTTACATAAGCAAGGGCGAAGAACATCTTGTCTGGAAGCTTAGGAAGTCCTTGTATGGACTTAAGCAAGCTTCAAGGTCGTAGAACTTGCGTTTCAACGATGTGATTAAATCCTATGGATTTGCACAGTTGGAAACCAAAAGTTGTGTTTACCGACTTTGTGTTAGTGGGAGCGTGGTCTTCCTTGCACTATACGTTGATGACATACTCCTATTTGGAAACAACGAGGGAGTGATGTCCGAAATCAAGGTTTGGTTATCCGAACAGTTCCAAATGAAGGATCTGGGTGAAGCTGGCTACATTCTTGGGATTAAGGTCTTACGAGATCGTAAAAGAAGAATGTTGAGCTTGTCCCAGGCATCCTATGTAGATACTGTGATAGCCCGGTTCAGCATGCAACTCGCCAAGAAAGGCTTACTACCTTTCCGACATGGCGTTCGTCTTTCTAGTGGGCAGTGTCCTCAGACACAGCGGGAGAAGGACGAGATGAGTCTTGTACCATATGCTTCGGCTGTGGGTAGTCTCATGTATGCAATGCTGTGTACCAGGCCAGATATCTGTTATGCCGTAGGCATGGTAGCAAGATATCAGTCTAACCCTGGACAGGCGCACTGGACTGCTGTAAAGCATATCCTCAAGTATTTGAAAAGAACTAGGAATTTCTGTCTAGTTTATCAAAGTGAGGAGTTGTGCCCTGTGGGTTATACGGATTCGGATTTCCAATGGGACCAGGATGAGAAGAAATCGACCTCAGGTTATGTGTTTACCCTGGGAGGTGGAGCTGTATCTTGGAGGAGCACAAAGCAGAAATGCATTGCTGACTCCACCATGGAGGCGGAATATGTCGCCGCCTCCGACGCCTCGAAAGAGGGGGTGTGGCTCCAGAACTACCTTTTGGAGTTGGGCATGATCCCGAGTTTGCCGAAGAGCATCACAATTTATTGTGATAACTCTGGTGCAGTTGCAAACTCAAAGGAACCGCGGTCTCACAGGGCAAGCAAACACATAGAGAGAAAGTACCATATTATACGAGAAATCGTATCGAGGGGCGATGTGCTGATTAAGAAGATTGACACTGCTGACAATCTTGCTGATCCGTTTACAAAGAGCTTGCCGCAGAAGGTATACGAAAGACATATTCGTGAGCTGGGTCTGAGGTGGATGCCGACCACTGATAGTGGTTAGAGACAGCAGACTAGATAGACAAACTGTATACTTTGTAATAGGTGGGAGATTGATGGGTTTTGAGTATAAGTGGGAGATTGATGGGTTTTGTATACTGAAAGCATTTATTACAATGTGTATACAACGGTTTATTTCTCCTATCTGTTAACAATCGTACATGTATGAACAATGGTATCCTCTTGTCTCACCGATAGGGATGATTTTGCTGCGTGTAGTAGATCGCAGAAGACAGTATGATCACTTGACCTAGTGAGACATAAACCATAATCACAGCCGAGACAGCGTGTGAGGATACTTCTGTCCAGATGGATGCGGCATTGTCGGAATAAGTAGCTTGTCTTGGTTACTTGACATGCTGGTACGCAGAGGTGGCGTATTGATGGACCGCAGTGAGATATATTCGTCTGTCCGACATCAGCGAATAAAAGATCTCGTTATATTGATTGAGTCCAAACCCTAACGAAGGTTCAGGGGTTTGCACGGGTTGACTGTTGCTTTGACTTGCCATGGTGGAGAGCCAACACAGCGCGCTCGTATATCCGCATCTTGGGTAACAGCAGTTCGTGAAGTACTGCCTGAGACTGAACTTAGGTAACCATATCCGAGTAATAGGATGGGGACATTCCCTGAGGAGCTCAATAACATTCATCGTGCCAAAGTCCTGCAGGCTGATTAAGTTCAGGCACGAGTGATAAGGTTTGAGTGGTACTACTCAGTAATAATAAGATATTAATTAATTGTAGTGAGAGCTTGTCAGAGGCTCCAATTAATTAATGAATGTTCGGTAACCTTAAATATGGGGATTCTCAATTAATGCAACCCGTTCTCACAACGTGGTAATAAAGGGGTAGGTCAGTATTAATTCTGTGGTGAAAAAGAATTAATATTAATTAATTAATTGTGTCCTGGGTTGTGGACAATGGAATTAATTAATTTATAGGCCCACTTTATTATTTGCATTAGGTCACAGGTCTGGCCCAAATAAGTGTGTTGAATTAAGCCCAAAATGGCCCATTAGGGATAAAACCCTAGGTCTATAAATAGACAGCTCTCTCTCATAAGTTGTAACACAGTTGAAACACACTAAACCTAGAGAGGGAGGGAGGCGCCGGTTTTGGAGAAGAAAAGGAGGAGAATTTTCGAATTCTGGTCCTGCTCAAGCCACAGATCTACGGAGTCCTCACCAGTAGTAGATCTGAACAGCGCCGGGATACAGATCTGAAGATCTAATCTGGAGAACAAATTTTCTTTCTTCCCTCTATTGTTTTCGAATTTTGTTTTGAAATTAGGTTGCTAATTACTATTTTCGCAGACAAATTCGAATCGCGTGGTTAAATCAAAGTTTGGAATTCAAACGCGAAAGATCGTTTCAGAGACTACGGAATAACGGTAAACCCTAATTCCACAATCTTGTATTAAATTCATAGGATCATGCTAGGGTTTGGAGAATATTAATTATGAGCAAGATCCATAGATCCGATCTGGTTCAGTTTGGTTTTGGTGATTCGGTTCACGTTAAAACCCTACACTGGTCATTATTGACAATTTTGAACTAATTACAACAACGGAAAATCTAAACACTTAGATTTATACATCAAAAAACATGTTTCAACAATAAAAATAAACTTTTGAAACTATTTTTCAGTTTGTGAATTTTCTAAATTTTGTAACGGTAAATTTTCGTACACTTTCGAGCTGGTCATTTTCGACAATTTTGAACAAATTAGAACAACAAAATCCCTAAATACTTAGTTTTATACATCTAAAAACATGTTCCAACCACAAAAATCAACTTATGAAACAGTTTTTAAATTTGCAAATTTTCAAAATTTTGTTCCGGTGAATTTTCGTGCATTTTCGAACTGGTCATTACTAATAATTTTGAACTAATTACAACAACGGAAACCGAAAAACTTAGTTTAATACATCTACAAACATGTTTCAACCATAAAAATAAACTTTTGAAACAGTTTTTAAATTTGCAAATTTTCAAAATTTTGTACAGGTGAATTTTCGTGCACTTTCGAGCTTGTCATTTTTTACAATTTTGAACTAATTACAACAAGGAAATCCCTAAACACTTACTTTTATGCATCTAGAAACATATTTCAACCATAAAAATAAACTTTTGAAACAGTTTTTAAATTTGCAAATTTTCAAAATATTGTACCGGTGAATTTTCGTGCACTTTCAAGCTTGTTATTTTTCACAATTTTGAAATAATTATAACAACGAAAACCCTAAACACTTAGTTTTATACATCTAGAAACATGTTTCAACCATAAAAATGACCTTTTGAAACCGTTTTTTAGTTTGCAAATTTTAAAAATTTTGTATAGGGGAATTATCGTGCACTTTTGAGCTAGTCATTTTTGTCAATTTTGAACTAATTACAACAATGGAAACCAAAAATTTTAGTTTTATACATCTAGAAACATGTTTGAACCCTAAAAATAAACTTTTGAAACAGTTTTTAAATTTGCAAATTTTCAAAATTTTTTACCGGAGAATTTTCGTGCACTATCGAACTGGTCATTTTTGACAATTTTAAACTAATTACAACAACAGAAACCCTAAACATTTAGTTTTATACATCTAAAAACATGTTTCAACCATAAAAATAAACTTTTGAAATAGTTTTTAAATTTGCAAATTTTCAAAATTTTGTACCGGTGAATTTTCGTGCACTTTCGAGCTTCTCATTTTTGACAACAGAAGACCTAAACACTTAGTTTTATACATCTAAAAACATGTTTCAACCGTAAAAATGAAATTTTGAAACAGTTTTTTAGTTTGAGAATTTTAAAAATTTTGTACCGTGGAATTATCGTGCACTTTTGAGCTAGTCATTTTTTACAATTTATAACAAATTACAACGACGGTAACCGAAAAACTTAGTTTTATACATCTAGAAACATGTTTAAACCATGAAAATAAACTTTCGAAACCGTTTTAAATTTGCAAATTTTACAAATTTTGTACCGGTGAATTTTCGTGCACTTTTGAGCTTGTCATTTTTGACAATTTTGAACTAATTACAACAACGAAAACCATAAACACTTAGTTTTATACATCTAGAAACATTTTTCAACCATAAAAATGAACTTTTCAAACTATTTTTTATTTGCAAATTTTAAAAATTTTGTACCGGGGAATTTTCGTGCACTTTCGAGCTAGTCATTTTTTACTATTTTGAACTAATTACAACAACGCAAACCCTAAACACTTAGTTTTACACATCTAAAAACATATTTCAACAACAAAAAGAAACTTTTGAAACCATTTTTTAGTTTGTGAATTTACTAAATTTTGTACCGCTGAATTTTTGTGCACTTTCGAGCTAGTCATTTTTTACAATTTTGAACTAATTACTACAACGAAAACCCTAAATACTTAGTTTTATACATGTAAAAACATGTTCCAACCACAAAAATAATCTTATGAAACCTTAAACACTTAATTTTATACATCTTGAAACGTATTTCAACCATAAAAATAAACTTTTGAAACAGTTTTTAAATTTGAAAATTTTCAAAATTTTGTACCGGTGAATTTTCTTGCACTTTCGAACTTCTCATTTTTTATAATTTTGAACTAATTATAACAACAGAAACCCTAAACACTTAGTTTAATAAATCTAGAAACATGTTTCAACAATAAAAATGAACTATTGAAACCATTTTTTAAGTTTGCGAATTTTAAAAATTATGTACAGGGGAATTATCGTGCACTTTTGAGCTAGTCATTTTTGACAATTTTGAACTAATTACAACAACGAAAACCAAAAAACTTAGTTTTATACATCTAGAAACATGTTTCAACCATAAAAATAAACTTTTGAAATAGTTTTTAAATTTGCAAATTTTCAAAATTTTGTACCGGTGAATTTTCGTGCACTTTCGAGCTTGTCATTTTTGGCAATTTTTAACTAATTACAACAACCAAAACCCTAAACACTTAGTTTTATACATCTAGAAACATGTTTCAACCATAAAAATGAACTTTTGAAACCTTTTTTTAATATGCGAATTTTAAAAATTTTGTATTGGGGAATTTTCGGGCACTTTCTAGCTTGTCATTTTTGACAATTTAGAAATAATTACAACTAGGAAAATCCTAAAAACTTACTTTTATGCATCTAGAAACGTATTTCAACCATAAAAATAAACTTTGGAAATAGTTTTTAAATTTGGTAATTTTCAAAATTTTTTACCGGTGAATTTTCTTGCACTTTCGAGCTTCACATTTTTGACAATTTTGAACTAATTATAACAACGAAAACCCAAAACACTTCATTTCATACATCTAGAAACATGTTTCAACCACAAATATGAACTTTTGAAACAATTTTTTTGTTGGTCCCGGATATCAGGGTATAACTTGGCAGCGGAAAATGTGTTTGTTCGTTTCTTACGCTCTGCTGGTTACTCAGCTGACTGGGACCTTGTCAGCTGGTAAGTCAACTGGGACTGAGTACACAGCTGACTGGCAACTGGCTGGTCCCAGTCAGCTGAGTAACCAGCAGAGCGTAAGAAACGAACAAA
>JAPKLW010002147.1:38434-49822 GCA_026898455.1 Plectranthus barbatus
ATACATCTAGAAACATGTTTCAACCATAAAAATGAACTTTTGAAACCGTTTTTTAGTTTGCAAATCTTAAAAATTTTGTACCGGGGAATTATCGTGCACTTTTGAGCTTGTCATTTTTGACAATTTTGAACTAATTACAACAACGGAAACCGAAAAAATTAGTTTTATACATCTAGAAATTTATTTCAACCATAAAAATAAACTTTTGAAATAGTTTGTAAATTTGCAAATTTTCAAAATTTTTTATAGATGAATTTTCGTGCACTTTCGAGCTTGTCATTTTTGACAATTTTGAACTAATTACAACAACGGAAACCCTCAACACTTAGTTTCATACATCTAGAAACATGTTTCAACCATAAAAATGAACTTTTGAAATAGTTTTTAAATTTGCGAATTTTCAAAATTTTGTACAGGTGAATTTTCGTACACTTTTGAACTGTTCATTATTGACAATTCTGAACCAGTTACAACAAAGGAAACCCTAAACACTTACTTTTTTAAATCTAGAAACATATTTCAACCATAAAAATGAACTTTTGAAACCATTTTTTAGTTTTTAAATTTTCAAAATTTTGTACCTGTGAATTTTCGTGCACTTTCAAGCTGATAATTTTTAACAATTTTGAACTAATTACAACAACGGATACCCTAAACACTTAGTTATGTACATCTAGAAACATGTTTCAACCGTAAAAATTAACTTTTGAAATAGTTTTTTAATTTGCGAATTTTCAAAATTTTTTACTAGTGAATTTTTGTGAACTTTCGAACTGGTCATTATTGACAAATCTAAACCAATTACAACAAAAAAAACCATAAACACTTTCTTTTATACATCTAGAAACATGTTTCAACAATAAATACGAAATTTTGAAACCTTTTTTCAGTTTGCAAAATTTCAAAATTTTGTACCGGTGAATTTTCGTGCACTTTCGAACTGGTCATTCCTTACAATTCTGAACAAGTTATGTTGGTCCCGGATTATCAGGGTATAACTTAGCAGCGGAAAATGTGGTTAATCGTTTCTTGCGCTCTGCTGGTTACTCAGCTGACTGGGACCTTGTCAGCTGGTAAGTCAACTTGCACACTGCGTACTCAGCTGACTGGCGACTGGCTCGTCAGCTGGTAGCTCAAGACTTAGAATATTTTTAGTCTTGTTTACACAGTTATCAGTTTTCAGAGTATACACCAGCACTTGGGTGCTGGGTTTAAAATAAGAGTGTAATGCAGAAAACTGATAAAGACAAAGGATTTATAGTGGTTCGATCAACTGATCTACGTCCACTCTCCAGTCGTAGCACTGGAAATTCACTATAGAGTAATCAGGTACAAGTTGCCTACGATCTATCTCTAGCTGGTGCGACCCTTGTCCACCACTTCGCTAGATCAACCGCTCCCGGTCTTGATTCCTTCTTCAACTCTCTTCTCGGCTGGTGGAGTGCGAGCACGTCACTTCAACCTCCACAGCAGTTTGGGTGTTTAGTTCTCCCAAGAACGTATCTTCTCAATACGACAAAAGCCCGTAATAACTCAAGTGCTGGCTGGCACAAGAGCTGCTGTGAACTTCCTCAGAAGAGAAAGAACACCAAAGAGATCTGTAACTTACAAGCTGGAAGCTTGAAGTCTCGTGTTTGAAGAAATCAACACACGAAAAGCTTTAAGAAAAGCCTCGAAAGTTTTGCTTGCTTGCAATAAAGTTTCAGACTTTCGGTAGTTGAGTATGGCGAGAAGAGTATTGAATGTTGGTGGATCCCAGGTATTTATAGCCGAGGGATCCGATTCAAATCTTCTAGCCGTTTGGATACATCCGAAAAAGGTCTCTGTCCTCGCATGTCCTTCAGACGGCGGCAGGTAGGAATTTCCGGAAAGCGCCATGCTTTTGTCCACTTTATCTGACATTGATCTCTTTATGTCAAAACGGCACTATTTGTCAGTACGAGGAATCGGAACTGGTGTCTTGAACTGATAGACTTTAAGGTATCTTCCCTTAAAGTCATACTTTGTCAGTTTATTCCTCAGACGAATCTTCTTTTTGTCTCTAAGACTCTGGGAGAGCGAATCTTGAATTCTGCTGGTAACATCCGACTGGCAGAACATACTGGTGATCTTGTGCTGGCAGTCTCTGCTGGTGACTTGCGTTGGCACAATCTAAGTCTACCAATTTGTCTGGATGTTAACTCTTGGAATCTCCCATGACTGGTGACTTCACCGCTGGTGAACAGTGTCAGTGAGAACACCTATTCTGCTGGTAAGGTTTGTCAGCCGCCTGCTGATGAAAACCTTCCCAACTGGTGAACAGTAGCCAGTCGTGAGCTCTTTCTCATGCTGATGAACAGTGTCAGCACGAGTCTGTCAGTCGCTTGCTGGTGAGACTTCTCTCAACTGGTAAGTACATCTCATGCTGGTGAACAGTGTCAGCATGAGTCTTGATTAGCTGCGACTTACAACTCAAAAGACCTAAATAGGACTTTACATTTGAGAACTAGAGCTATCTAGAGACAACTGACGCTGGTAGGACTTAGGATTTGATCCACCAAAACTATAATCTAAACAAGTAAGCTACTGGGAAGGGAAACCTTAGACAGATTTCCCAACAAGTTACAACAAAGAAAACCCTAAATACTTACTTTTATACATCTAGAAACATGTTTTAACAAAAAAAAATGAACTTTTGAAACAGTTTTTTAGTTTGCAAATTTTTAAAATTTTATAGCGGTGAATTTTCGTGCACTTTCGAGCTTCTCATTACAGCAACGGAAACCCTAAACACTTAGTTTTATACATCTAGAAACATGTTTAAACCATAAAAATAAACTTTTGAAACCGTTTTTAAATTTGCGAATTTTCAAAATTTTCTACCGGTGAATTTTCGTGCATTGTCGAACTGGTCATTATTGACATTTCTGAACCAATTAATACAAAAGAAAATCTAATCACTTACTTTTATACATCTAGAAACATGTTTCAACAATAAAACTGAACTTTTGAATCAAATTTTAAGTTTGCAAATTTTTAAAATTTTGTACCGGCAAATTTTCGTGCACTTTCGAGCAGATCATTTTTGACAATTTTGAACTAATTAGAAAATCGGAAACCATAAACACTTAGATTTATACATCTAAAAACATAGTTCAACCACAAAAATAAACTTTTGATACAGTTTTTAAATTTTCAAATTTTCAAAATTTTGTACCGGTGAATTTTCGTGCATTTATGAGGTGGTCATATTTGACAATTTTGAACTAATTACAACAAAGAAAACCCTAAATACTTAGTTTTATATATCTAAAAACATATTTCAACAACAAAAATAAACTTATGAAATAGTTTTAAAATTTGTGAATTTTAAAAATTTTGTACCGGTGAATTTTCGTGCACTTTCGAACTGGTCATTATTGATAAATCTGAACTAATTAATTCAAAAGAAATCCTAAACACTTACATTTTATACATCTAGAAACATGTTTAAACCATGAAAATGAACTTTCGAAACTTTTTTTCCGTTTGCAAATTTTTAAATTTTTTTACCGGTGAATTTTTGCGAACTTTCGAGCTGGTCATTTTTGACAATTTTTAACTAATTAGAACAATGGAAAACAAAAACACTTAGATATATACATCTAGAAACATGTTTCAACCATAAAAATAAACTTTTGAAATAGTTTTTAAATTTGCGAATTTTCAAAATTTTGTACTAGTGAATTTTCGTACACTTTCGAACTGGTCATTATTGACAAATCTGAACCAATTAACACAAAATAAAACCTAAACACTTACATTTTATACATTTAGAAATATGTTTAAACCATGAAAATGAACTTTTGAAACCATTTTTCTATTTGCGAATTTTTAAATTTTTTTACCGGTGAATTTTCGTAAACTTTCGAGCTGGTCAATTTTGACAATTTTGAACTAATTACAACGTAGGAAACCGAAAAACATAGTTTTATACATCTAGAAACATGTTTCAACCTTAAAAATATACTTTTGAAACAGTTTTTTAATTTGCAAATTTTCAAAATTTTGTACCGGTGAATTTTCATGCACTTTCAAGCTTGTCATTTTTTACAATTTTGAACCAATTACAACAACAGAAAACCTAAAAACTTAGTTTTATACATGTAGAAAACAACAGAAAACCCTAAATACTAAGATATATATAGATCTAAAAACATGTTTCAACCATAAAAATAAACTTTTGAAATAGTTTTTAAATTTGCGAATTTTCAAAATTTTGTACTAGTGAATTTTCGTACACTTTTGAACTGTTCATTATTGACAATTCTGAACCAATTACAACAAAGGAAACGCTAAACTCTTACTTTTTTAAATCTAGAAACATGTTTCAACAATAAAAATGAACTTTTGAAATAGTTTTTAAATTTGCGAATTTTCAAAATTTTGTACTAATGAATTTTCGTACACTTTCGAACTGGTCATTATTGACGATTCTGAACCAATTACAACAAACGAAACCCTAAACACTTACTCTTTTACATCTAGAAACATGTTTCAACCATAAAAATGAACTTTTGAAACCATTTTTCAGTTTGCAATATTTAAAAATTTTGTAATGGTGAATTTTCGTGCACTTTTGAGCTAGTCATTTTTGACAATTTTGAACTAATTACAACAACGGAAACCCTAAACACTTAGTTTTATACATCTAGAAACATGTTTCAACCATAAAAATAATCTTTTGACACACTTTTTAAATATATTAATTTTCAAAATTTTGTACTGGTGAATTTTCGTGGACTTTCGAACTGGTCATTATTGACAATTCTATACCAATTACAACAAAGGAAACCCTAAACACTAACTTTTATACATCTAGAAACATGTTTCAACCATAAAAATGATCTCTTGAAACCGTTTATCCGTTTGCAAATTTTCAAAATTTTGTACCGGTGAATTTTCATGCACTTTTGAGCTAGTCATTTTTGACAATTTTGAACTAATTACAACAACGGAAACTCTAAACACTTAGTTTTATATATCTAGAAACATGTTTCAACCATAAAAATGAACTTTTGAAATAATTTTTTAGTTTGCGAATTTTAAAAATTTTGTACCGGTGAATTTTCGTGCACTTTCCAGCTTGTCATTTTTGACAATATTGAACTAATTACAACAATGTAAACCCTAAACACTTTGTTTTATAAATCGAGAAACATGTTTCAACCATAAAAATAATCTTTTGAAACAGTTCTTAAATTTGCAAATTTTAAAAATTTTGTACCGGTGAATTTTCATGCACTTTCAAATTTGTCATTATTGTCAATTATGTACCAAATACAACAAAGTAAACCCTAAACACTTACTTTTATACATCTAGAAACATGTTTCAACTATAAAAATGAACTTTTGAAACCGTTTTTAAATTTGCAAATTTTCAAAATTTTGTATCGGTGAATTTTCGTGCACTTTCAAATTTGTCATTATTGACAATTATGCACCAAATACAACAAAGTAATCCCTAAACACTAACTTTTATACATCTAGAAACATGTTTCAACCCAAAAAAGGATCTCTTGAAACCGTTTATCAGTTTGCAAATTTTCAAAATTTTGTACCGGTGAATTTTCGTTCACTTTTGAGCTAGTCATTTTTGACAATTTTGAATTAATTACAACAACGGAAACACTAAACACTTAGTTTTATACATCTAGAAACATGTTTCAACCATAAAAATGAACTTTTGAAACCATTTTTTAGTTTGCGAATTTTCAAAATTTTGTACCTGTGAATTTTCGTGCACTTTCGAGCTTGTCATTTTTGACAATTTTGAACTAATTACAACAACGTAAACCCTAAACACTTAGTTTTATACATCTAGAAACGTATTTCAACAATAAAAATGAACTTTTAAAATCGTTTTTAAATTTGCGAATTTTCAAAATTTTGTACCAGTGAATTTTCGTGCACTTTCGAACTTGTCATTATTGACAATTCTAAACCATTTACAACAAAGGAAACCCTTAACACTTACTTTTATACATCTACGTTCATTTCAACATCCTATCTACCTAATTTGAGTATTTGCTTGGCTTGGTTTACCGATTTGTGGAGAGAATTGATTGAATGTTGATTGTTGGTTTAATTCATTGTTTGTTATATAATGTTAGCATAGATTGAAATTTATTGCCTAGTTGATAGAAACTACTAAACGATTCTATTTTGCATCTAGCTATAAGACTTTGCTATAGAATCTCGGTAATCTAGCGGGCGAAGGGAAGAAGGACCTGGATTTGAAAAATTTTATTCTTGTCTAGCTAGGAGTTTAATTTGATTGAACTTTTGGCCGCATCATTTATCAGTTTGCAAATTTTCAAAATTTTGTACCGGTGAATTTTCATGCACTTTTGAGCTAGTCATTTTTGACAATTTAGAACTAATTACAACAACGGAAACTCTAAACACTTAGTTTTATACATCTAGATACATGTTTCAACCATAAAATGAACTTTTGTAACAATTTTTTAGTTTGCGAATTTTCAAAATTTTGTACCGGTGAATTTTCGTGCACTTTCGAGCTTGTCATTTTTGACAATTTTGAACTAATTACAACAATGTAAACCCTAAACACATAGTTTTATACAACGAGAAACATGTTTCAACCCTAAAAATAATCTTTTGAAATAGTTCTTAAATTTTCGAATTTTCAAAATTTTGTACCGGTGAATTTTCGTGCACTTTCGAACTGGTCATTATTGACAATTCTATACCAATTACAACAAACGAAACACTAAACATTAACTTTTATACATCTAGAAACAGCTTTCAACCATAAAAATGATCTCTTGAAACCGTTTATCAGTTTGCAAATTTTCAAAATTTTGTAGCGGTGAATTTTCGTGCACTTTTGAGCTAGTCATTTTTGACAATTTTGAATTAATTACAACAACGGAAACACTAAACACTAAGTTTTATACATCTAGAAATATGTTTCAACCATAAAAATGAACTTTTGAAACCATTTTTTAGTTTGCGAATTTTCAAAATTTTGTACCGGTGAATTTTCGTGCACTTTTGAGCTAGTCAATTTTTACAATTTTAAACTAATTACAACAACGGAAACTCTAAACACTTAGTTTTATACATCTAGAAACATGTTTCAACCATAAAAATGAACTTTTGAAACCATTTTTTAGTTTGTGAATTTTCAAAATTTTGTACCGGTGAATTTTCGTGCACTTTCGAGCCTGTCATTTTTGACAATTTTGAACTAATTACAACAACGTAAACCCTAAACACTTAGTTTTATACATCTAGAAACATGTTTCAACCATAAAAATAAATTTTAAAACTGTTCTAAAATTTGTGAATTTTCAAAATTTTGCACAAGTGAATTTTCATGCACATTCGAACTGGTCATTATTGTCAATTCTGTAGCAAATACAATAAAAGAAACCCCAAACACTTATTTTTATACATCTACAAACATGTTTCAAAAATAAAAATGAACTTTTAAAACTGTTTTTAAATTTGTGAATTTTCCAAATTTGGTACCGGTGAATTTTCGTGCACTTTCGAACTTCTCATTTTTGACAATTCGGAACAAATTACAACAAAGAAAACCCTAAACACTTACTTTTATACATCTAGAATCATGTTTCGACCATAAAAATGATCTTTTGAAACCGTTTTTCAGTTTGCAAAATTTTATAATTTTGTACCGGTGAATTTTTGTTCACTTTTGAGCTGGTCATTTTTTACAATTTTGAACTTATTACAACAACGGAAACCCTAAACACTTAGTTTTATACATTTAGAAAAAAATTTCAACCATAAAAATGATCTCTTGAAACCGTTTTTAAGTTTGCAAATTTTCAAAATTTTGTACCGATAATTCTTCGTGCACTTTCGAGCTTTTCATTTTTTACCATTTTGAACTAATTACAAGAACGTAAACCCTAAACACTTAGTTTTGTACATCTAGAAACATGTTTCAACCATAAAAAAACTTTTAAAATAGTTCTTAACTTTGTGAATTTTCAAAATTTTGTACCGGAGAATTTTCGTGCACTTTCGAACTGGTCATTATTGTCAATTATGTACCAATTACAACAATGAAAACCCTAAACACTTACTTTTATACATCCAGAAACATGTTTCAACAATGAAAATGAACTTTTAAAACCGTTTTTATATTCGCGAATTTAAAAAATTTTGCACCGGTGAATTTTCGTGTACTTTCGAACTTGTCATTATTGACAATTCTAAACAAATTACAACAAAGGAAATCCTAAACACTTACTTTTATACATCTACAAACATGTTTCAACCATAAAAATGAACTTTTGAAACTGTTTTTCTATTTGCAAATTTTCAAAATTTTGTACCGGTGAATTTTCGTGCACTTTTGAGCTGCTCATTTTTAAAAATTTTGAACTAATTACATCAACAGAAACCCTAAATACTTACTTTTATACCTCTAGAAACATGTTTCAACCATAAAAATTAACTTTTGAAACAATTTTTAAATTTTTGAATTTTCAAAATTTTATACCGGTGAATTTTCGTGCACTTTCGAACTGGTCATTATTGACAATTTTGTACCAATTAAAACAAACAAAACCCTATACATTTAGTTTTATACATCTAGAAACATGTTTCAACCATAAAAATGATCTCTTGAAACCGTTTTTCAGTTTCCAAATTTTCAAAATTTTGTACCTCTGAATCTTCGTATACTTTTGAGCTTGTCATTTTTGATAATATTGAACTAATTACAACAATGTATACCCTAAATACTTAGTTTTATACATCTATAGAGATGTTTCAACCATAAAAATAATCTTTTAAAATAGTTCTTAAATTACGAATTTTCAAAATTTTGTACAGGTGAATTTTCGTGAACTTTCGAACTGGTCATTATTGTCAATTATGTACCAATTACAACAAAGGAAAACCTAAACACTTACTTTTATACATCTAGAAACATGTTTCAACAGTAAAAATAAACTTTTGAAACCATTTTTAAATTTGCGAATTTGCAAAATTTTGTACCGGTGAATTTTCGTGCACTTTCGTACTTGTCATTATTGACAATTCTGAACCAATTACAACAAAGGAAATACTAAACACTTACTTTTATACATCTAGAATAATTGTTTCAACCATAAAAATGATCTTTTGAAACCGTTTTTCAGTTCGCAAAATTTCAAAATTTTGTACCGGTGACTTTTCGTGCACTTTTGAGCTTGTCATTTTTGACAATTTCGAACTAATTACTACAACGGAAACCCTAAAAAATCAGTTTTATACATCTAGAAACATGTTTCAACCATAAAACTTAACTTTTGAAACCATTTTTTAGTTTGCGAATTTTCAAAATTTTGTATTAGGGAATTTTCATGCACTTTCGAGCTTGTTATTTTTTACAATTTTTAACTAATTCCAACAATGTAAACCCCAAACACTTAGTTTTATTCATCTAGAAACATGTTTCAACCATAAAAATAAACATTTAAAATAGTTCTTAAATTTTCGAATTTTTAAAATTTTGTACCAGTGAATTTTCGTGCACTTTCGAACTGGTCATTATTGTCAATTATGTACCTATTACAACAAAGTAAACCCTAAACACTTACTTTTATACATCTAGAAACAAGTTTCAACAATAAAAATAAACTTTTGAAACCGTTTTTAAATTTGCGAATTTTTAAATTTTGGTACCGGTAAGTTTTCGTACACTTTCGATCTTGTCATTATTGATAATTCTTAAACAATTACAACAAAGGAAACCCTTAACACTTACTTTTAAACATCTTGAATCATGTTTCAACCATAAAAATGAACTTTTGAAATCGTTTTTCAGTTTGCAAATTTTTAAAATTTTGTAACTGTAAATTTTCGTGCACTTTTGAGCTAGTCATTTTTGACAATTTTGAACTAATTACAACAACGGAAACCCTAAACACTTAGTTTTATACATCTAGAAACATGTTTTGAACCATAAAAATAAACATTTGACACAGTTTTTAAATTTATTAATTTTTAAAATTTTGTACTGGTGAATTTTCGTGGACTTTCGAACTGGTCATTATTGACAATTCTATACCAATTAGAACAAAGGAAACCCTAAACACTAACTTTTATACATCTAGAAACATGTTTCAACCATAAAAATGATCTCTTGAAACCGTTTATTGATATGTGTGTAAAATGACCTATTTTTCGATGTGTGAGCGTGCATGTTTGCGGCCATTTTACTCTCATATCATATGTTTTTGTTGTTCTTTTGTTGTGTTTTCCTGTTTTTGTGTTTTGAATGTTGTAGGATAGGTTTTGGGCATAAATTAGCATTTTTGGCGGAGTTTTGGATGAAAATCGCACGAGTTGGAGTTTGGAGGCGTTGACCGGCCGAGCCAAGCTGGACAGAGAGCTCGACTGGCCGAGCGGAGCAGGACCGGCCGAGCGATGCCGGACAGAGAGCTCGACTGGCCGAGCCAAGCAGGACCGGCCGAGCAAGCCAATAGAGAAGTGGCTCGATCGAGCCACTTCGACCGGGCGAGCTAGACCGGGATTTTCCAGCAATTTGACGGTTTCCAACTTCGACCGGGCGAGCCATACTTCGACCGAGCAATCTGAGGCCCTGTTTGCTCGTCTATAAAAGGGGGAAACTCAGTTATTTGAAGAACTTTTTGTCATTTTTTACATTAGATCTGGTTAGGAGTTCCCCTAGATTCCAATTTCCATCACGATTTTATCTCAATCCTAGAGTATCAAGGAGCTAAATTCATCAATCCTTGGAGGAGAATTGAAGATCCAAGGGGGTAGATCAAGACCTAACAAATCCATTTGGGGAAGATTCCACTCTCTACTTGTCAATTGTAATGGATGTATTTGATTTCAACTTTGTATTGTTACAATTGAGAGATAAGATGTTCTAATTCAAATTAGATGTTGATTTGAACAAGGATGCATGCATATTAGGTTTGATAATTGTTTGTTTACTTTCCTTTGAGAGCTTGAATTGCACTAGAACTTGTTCCTTACCTCTTAGGAGTAAGTAATAGCCAACTTAGGAGGTAGTTGACGTGAACGTTGCAGCCAACACGCGGGCGGAATCGTCATGAATAGTGTAGATTCATACGATTTTAGTTCCAATCCATGTGCGGTGCTAGGTCGTAGGGCAATAATTGACGATCTATTTGGAGTGGTCTAGGGCTTAATAACGTGACTGTTTGCAAGTCTTAGCATCATCAACCGTTAGCTCACCGTGACAAGGGGTTAACAAGTGTAGGGTCGATTGCTCAATCTCCTAGGGATTAAAATGTGTATACATCAATGATTAACCTAATTGGATTGCATCTACGTTCATTTCAACATACTATCTACCTAATTTGAGTATTTGCTTGGCTTGGTTTACCGATTTGT
>JAPKLW010002147.1:54822-96522 GCA_026898455.1 Plectranthus barbatus
AAGCCAAGCAAATACTCAAATTAGGTAGATAGGATGTTGAAATGAACATAGATGCAATCCAATTAGGTTAATCATTGATGTAAACATATTTTAATCCCTAGGAGATTGAGCAATCGACCCTACACTCCTTAACCCCTTGTCACGGCGAGCTAACGGTTGATGATGCTAAGACTTGCAAATAGTCACGTTATTAAGCCCTAGACCACTCCAAATAGATCGTCAATTATTGCCCTACGACCTAGCACCGCACATGGATTGGAACTAAAATCGTATGAATCTACACTATTCACGATGATTTCGCCCGCGTGTTGACAATAATGTTTGAAACATGTTTCTAGATGTATAAAAGTAAGTGTCAGACGATAGCAGAATGCTAAGGAAATAGCATTTGCTAACAGTCAGCAAACTGCTAAAGACGCTAGCAGATGGAAGTCAAAAGGAACCAAAAGTCAGTGAAAGTTGCAACAGCAGACTACACATCTAGCATATTGCCAAGGATATTCATCTAGCAGATTGTGCTAAAAAGATCCTAGCAAATGAAGACTGTCTAAAGACTGAAGCCTTACTCCCGTTCTGATTAAAGTACACACAAAGGACGAGGCTTTCCCGAAGTGGTTCGGAAAGTACAGATCAACGCCAAAAGCGACTGATCAAGTCAAATCACTTTCGGGCAAAGGAGCTATTTTGTCTAACGGATATGGAGACTCAAGATTTGAATCTCCATCTATAAAAGGCAGGTCCAAAAGTGAGAATCGACTACTGCTTCAATCACAACCGACATTCGCAAACATTCTAAGTGTGAGATTCCTTTGACAAAGCGAACAAAGTGAAAAGTAGTCTGTTGAGAGCCCGTGATAATGAGTATTCAAAGCTCTCAACAACCAGAAGTGTCGTTCTTTGATTTACTGACACTCCATTGAAGAGATTCTTGATTGCAGTCAAGATTCTTCAATCATTGGGATACCTTTCTTTTCAGAAACAATCCAACAGTCGAACACCTGAAAAGGTCTAGACTAAGACGGACGTTTAGCCGTATTCGAAGAAAAGTCAGGAAGTGACTATAAAACTTCCAAAGTAGGAAAGGCAAGTGTTTCGAAGGTGTGCCCTTGACTAAGCCGAACCTACACCTGAGGAGTTCAGATTATCGGAGGAGAGCTGTCAAGTAGCCAGGCCGAAAGCTCACTGCCTACTTAACGGAAAAGGCAAATCCTTGTAATCTGTATACTTACTAAGTGAATTCTTAGCGTTTTGGCTAAGGAGTGGAAGTAGATCTATTTGGATCAAACCACTATAAACACTGTGTTCTTTTACTGTTTCATTTCTCAAACGACTTTAAACCTAGCAATCATATTGCTAGTGTATAACTGTGAAGAAACTTTAATCTATCTCTGAGTTTAACTAATCTTTAAAGAAAAACATAAGTGTAAGTGACGATTAATTATTCCGCTGCATTTCGTGTTTCTGTCTAAGCACAACGACTCTGATAATTAAGGACTAACAAGTGGTATCAGAGCAGGAGGTTGAAAAACCGACTGCTTCTGAATCGCTTAAGACCAGATCTGTATTTTCCTTGCACTTTTACTTGTTTCTCTGTGTTTTGCTTGTCTAGCTCAGGAGAATATTCAAAGCGTGAACAATATGTTGAATCACCACGCACTTGGGAAGTATACCAAGGAGAACTTCAAGTCCTGGAAGAAGTTGGCTCTCATAAACCTACAAAGCATCCACCCAGAAATGGCGGATGTGCTGGAAAGAGGTCCTATAAAAATTATGAAACCTAACACATTTTTAGGTGTTGCTGGTGTTGGAGAGGAGCCAAGATCGCAATTCGTTCCAAAGCCATATGAGGAGTATACCACAGAAGACAAAAAGAGGGCTCAACTAGAACACGTAGCAAAGAAGCTGATTTATGATTGTTTACCAAAATTAATGGCTGACAAATCTCTTGATTTTGAAACTGCTAAAGAGATGTGGGATTATGTTTGTGAAGCATCCCAAGAGACAGATCAAATGAAATGAAATAAGCTACATATGAGTCATTTTCCATGATTGCAGGTGAATCCATACAGGATATGGAAGAACGCTTCAACACCATAATCGGTGAACTTCGCAATTTTGGAAAAGAATATGGAAACGGAGAAATGAACAACAAAATCATCTCCAAATTATATCCAAGAGATGATTGGTTCGCAAAGATGACGAGTTTGAGCGAAAAGGACCTCAACAACATGACAGCATCTGAGGTATTTGCTCAACTCAAATCTCATGAGTTCATTATACAGCAGTCAAAGAAAAATGAAGCAGCCATGGCACAAGCTGCGTCAAATTTCGCTGGCAACTCTGAGGACTTAGCATACTTCGCTAAGAAGGACTTCAACAAATATAAGACGAAGAAGTCCTTCTACAAGCAAGAAAGACCTGCTCCAACATCACCAGCAAAGGAAGCTATTTCCAATGCAGGTACACAACCCATTGATCTGAAGATCAATGAATTGGAAGAGCAGATGAAAAAGCTGCAGAAGATGATGAATGAAGCTAAGGCTGAGAAAGAGGCAAAAGAAACTCAACCATCATCATCTAACCGCTCAGTAGAGCGAATATCTAGAACATGTTTTGAATGTGGTTCTCCAGATCATTTAAAGCATGAATGCCCGAAGGTCAGCAGAGAGGAGAGAGAACGCCTGAAGCAAAGATTTGAAAGACGTGCTGTCAAAGCAGTTACCAGAGCGTTGCTGACCAGGACAAAGACTTTTGACATTCCTGAGAATAATGAGGATTATTACTATTCCTCAGAAGAAGAAGATAACGAGGAAGCATTGTTCGTGTTAATGGCAAACATTATTGAAGATCAGTTTGCCGATGCGGACATCGATGCTGAGCAAGGCAATGAATCAGCCCTAGAAGCTGAAGAAAGTGAGGTATTACCTACCAACTCTCCTAACATTCCTATCATGGATGAATCGGAGGAATCATATTTTGATTCTGAGGAAGATTATTTGACAAAGCTGTCAATTGAATTCTCAAAAATGTACGAAATCAAAAATGTGATCACAAGTGAAAACACCTCACTTCAACGAGATATTCAATCTTTAACCGAGGAAGTCGAGAGACTGAGGTTAGAAAGTGAGGAACTCTTGAAATTAAAAGCAGATTTTTCTCAACTGTCGGAAAAATTTCAAAATTTAGAAAAAGAAAATCTTGCTTTAAAGAGTATTCCTAGAGAGGACTGCATTTGCATGTACCCATCCAGCAAGGCTGCTCTTGATGCCCTTGTAAGCCGACAAAGACATCATAACGATAAGTCTGGGCTTGGATACGAACCCTAAAAAAGCATGTCAAAATCCTATGATAATTCCTCTAAGCAGAATCCAATCTTGTTTGTATCTACTGGAACTATCACTGTTGAAAAGGGAAAAGGAATTGTCGTTGTTGAATCATCCAATGCTAAGCCAATTGCTAAGCAAAAGAATGGACGTTCACAAAATACGCCTGTAGGATCTCAGCAGAGGTCTCCAGCAGAAACTGCTAAGTATTCGTCTGCTAGACCTCAGCAGAAGCCTAAGTTAGAGTCTGCTAAACATACAACTCATGGACCTCAGCAGAGGAACCCAAAGTTGAATGCTGTGCATGAATCTGCTAAGCCTCAGCAGATGAAAAAATAGAACGAATACTAAGTATGTGTCAGCTGGACCTCAGCGAAATTCGAGAGCATATACTAAACCGTATTCAGCAAGATTAAGGTATGCTGAGTGTTATGTTCCAAATGCAAGGATAGCTAAACCTACCTTTCACCATAGAAAGCAATATCATTACAATGTTGTAAAGCCAATATATCAGGAGAACACGCTACATAGGAGGAACACCTATGTAAGGCACGAGCCCAACCCATTCGTATTTTCAAGGGCGAGGAAGGCCAAGCACACCACTGCACCGAGATATAAACATGTCAAACATGTTAAGACAAAGGTTGAAGAAATGGTAAACAGTGAAATCAAGAAGAAAATCTTGAAAGTCACTAAAATGTGGGTTCCGAAAGGAACTATGATCAGCCCTAATCCTGCAAGACCCGACGCTAAACGAGTACCTAAATCTACCTGATTTACTTGCAGGAACAGGACCCGAGGGCTATGGGAACGAGCATATCTAATGAGTGGGTCCTAGATAGCGGTTGCTCCGCACATATGACAGGGAATGAAGGTCTATTTTCAGATATAAGAAGACTGTACAATGGTCCCAAGGTCAAGTTCGGAGACAACGGTGAAGGAGAAGTCATTGGGAGAGGGTGCATTGAGCAAAATGGATTAAGGATCATCAATGTAGCACTCGTCTCCAACTTAAAGCAAAACTTACTCAGCATAAGTCAATTATGCGAGAACGGGTATATCGTATCATTTGTAAATACTGGTTGTGCTATTACTGATGCTATTTCAGGAGAAGTAAAGCTCAGAGGCATCCGCAAGGGTGGCCTATATATTGTTGATTGGCAAAGTGGTCAACAACACTCTTGCTTCCTAGCTTTAAACAAAGAGGAGACAACATGGCTGTGGCATAAGAGGTTTAATCATTTAAACTTCAAAACTATTAATTATCTTTCCAAAAACAAGCTTGTGGTAGGTCTGCCCAATGAGACACTTCGCAAAGATGGAATATGCAAAGCGTGCCAACAAGGGAAGCAGACCAAATCTTCTTTTAAGACAAATCCTGAAAAGGAGACATCACAGAGGATCCTAGAACTACTTCATATGGATCTCTTCGGTCCCGTCAACCCACCCACTGTAAGTAAACGACTATATACACTTGTGGTGGTTGATGATTTTTCCAGGTATACATGGGTACGTCTTTTAAAGACCAAGGATGAGGTGAAGCTTATCCTACCGGAGTTAATCCTCAAAGAGCAGAATAGCAAAGAGGTCACTGTGAAGAGGATTCGCCATGATAATGGAACAGAGTTCTGCAATGGAGCACTGATGGATTTCTGTGCTGAAGCTGGAATAGCACACGAAAATCTAAGGCTAGGACTCCTCAGCAGAATGGATTAGCAGAAAGAAGGAATCGGACGCTGAAGGAAGTCGTTCGTTCGATGCTAGCAGATTCCAAATTACCTGCTAAGTACTGGGGCGAAGCAGTGATGACGGCCTGTTATACACAGAATAGGAGTGCTATCACTAGCAGATTCAACAAGACTCCCTACGAAGTGTACAACGGTCGTAAGCCCTCTATAACTCATCTCCGTGCATTCGGTTCTACATGTTATATTCATAATAACGGAAAGTCAAAACTTAATACTTTTTCACCTAAGTCAGATGAGGGTGTACTTCTTGGATATGGACACCCCACTCATAAAGGTTATAGAGTATTAAATAAGACTACTGGTATTGTGGAAATAACATGCAATGTTATTTTTGATGAGTATACCTTAGTGCGTAGAGAAATCAAAGGAAAAGAGGATAGCAATCATGAGACTAATGATGTCAATGATCAAACATTTTTAAATTCTTTCGAAAACATGCGTATTGATCCGACTAAGTCTATGAATGACTGCAATCCGAACCCGGTGCACTCAGCAGGGGACCAGACTGCTGACCAGGCCAGTGATGCTAGTGATCATGCTGAGGCCACACCTACAAATATTCTTGATGAATCAGACATCCTGGAGATGCTTGATAATGAAGAGGAGGAGATAGCAAAGAATATTCTAATTGGGGAAGGCATGGCTATGCATGAAGATCTTGGCAGAGGCGCTGCAGAGATTCCAGCTGCTGAAAGACATGCTGAAGAAGCTCTCATCCCTGAGAATCCTGTAGCAGAAGTTCCGGTTGATAACAACCCAGATGTTGAGCACCAAGAGAGTGCTGCGGAGAACAATGTGCAAGACGTTGGTCTCGCAGGGGAAGGAAATGTGGCCAGACCAATCAGACCAACATGGTTGCGCGCCCATCCTCTTGAAGATGTCCTAGGAGATGTCAATGACTCTATCCTGACAAGACAAGGGAATGCTATGCTGGCTTGTTATATCTCCAGTGAAGAACCCAAAAAGGTCGAGGAAGCACTGCTAGATCCGGATTTGGTGAGTGATATGCACGAGGAGCTTGCAGAGTTCTCACGTAATAACGTGTGGGAATTGGTTGACAGACCTGCTCACCAAAGTGTTATAGGAACTAAGTGGGTGTTCAAGAACAAGAAGGACGAGTCAGGTCTGGTAGTCAGAAACAAGGCATGTCTAGTAGCCAAGGGCTATAGACAATGCGAAGGAATAGATTATGATGAGACGTTTGCTCCAGTAGCAAGGCTGGAAGCAATTCACTTATTCCTCGCGTATGCAGCTTATCATGAATTTGATGTGATGCAAATGGACGTAAAGAGTGCCTTCCTAAATGGTGAGCTCAAGGAGGAAGTCTACGTTGAGCAACCACCACGCTTTGAGCAGGGTAATCAAGTTTACAGGCTCAAGAAAGCATTATACGGCCTAAAGCAAGCACCATGAGCATGGTATGGAACTCTGTCTAAGTTCCTGCTAACCAATGACTTTAAGAAAGGAAGGATTGATCAAACTCTCTTCTGCATTGAAGATGGAGGAAGTATTCTGCTGGTGCAGATATACGTCGACGATATTATTTTTGGATCAAAGAATCAAGAATTGTGTGATAAATTTTCAAAGCTCATGACCAGCAATTTCCAGCTGAGTATGATGGGAAAGATGTCATATTTTCTTGGATTGCAAGTCCAACAGTCCAATGAAGGGATTTTTATTCACCAAAAGAAGTATACTAGCGATCTGATTGCGAAATATTTTCCAAAGAAGACAAAGAGTCTAAGGATTCCGATAAGTACGACGTGTATAGCTGCACTTGAGAAGGAAGGAGATGATGTGAATCCTACTCTTTACAGAGGAATTATAGGTTCACTGCTATATCTCACCGCTAGCAGACCTGATATATCTTATGTCGTCGGATTGTGTGCTAGATATCAAGCGAATCCTAAGAAGATGCATCTTGACACTGCAAAGCGGATTGTGCGATATTTGAAATGCACAAAGGGTCTGGGAATTCGGTATCCTAGAGCAGACAGTCTCGCACTAAGTGGATACTCAGACTCAGACTTTGGAGGATGCAAAATTGACAGGAAGAGTACGAGCGATACATGTCAATTTCTTGGACATAAGCTTATTAGTTGGTTCAGCAAGAAGCAACACTCTTTTGCTACATCTACTACAGAAGCAGAGTATGTGGCTGCCGCTAGTTGTTGTTCACAAATTTTATGGATAAGGCAACAATTGCAAGATTATGGGATTTCTCCCGAATGTGTGCCGATTTATTGCGACAACAACAGTGCTATGTGCATTACTAAGAATCCGGTCCACCATTCTAGGACCAAGCACATTGATATCCGTCATCATTTTATTCGAGATCATCAGGAGAAGAAGGATATTGATGTTCGCTATATATGCACTGAAGATCAGATAGCTGATATATTCACGAAGCCCCTAGCTGAATCCAGATTCAAGGAGTTATGTATTAAATTGGGTCTCATGGAGTTGGATGAGACTATGGATGAATGAGATGCTATTCTTATTCTTTCTGGATTTCTTGAAGATATTATTTACGTATTCTGGATGCTGAATTCGTCTGCAAAGGATAGCTTGTCATAGTAAGAATTGTCAGCATAAAGGATGCTAAGCAGACGATGGTTGAACTTTCAGCAAACATCAAAATTGGAAGTCAAATTCTTAAAGTTCTGCATATTTCAAAAAAAAAAATCATATCATTTCTTGAAGGTCGTCTTTACAAAAAGGGGGTAGAGTAAATGAAGAACAACATGTTTCCTATCTTAGGGGGAACGAGGCCTGAACGGGAAGAAGTCTGTGTCCAGAAGATTAGATCGGCCTTCTGCTGTCCAAGGGAAGCTCTGCTCCAGCTGAGTTGCATTCCATTCAGCAGAGGGACAGAAGGGAAAAGTTGGACACACTCTCGTACGCTGTCAAAGATGTAACTCGCCCAGTCAACTTCGGCTTCATCATCAATGGCCATCATGACCTTGATGGGTTTTGTATAATGAAAGCATTTATTACAATGAGTATACAACGGTTTATTTCTCCTATCTGTTAACAATCTTACATGTGTGAACAATGGTATCCTCTTGTCTCACCGATACGGACGATCATACGGCATGTTGTAGATCGCAGAAGATAGTATGATCACTTGACCTAGTGAGACATAAACCTGATCACAGCCGAGACAACGTATGAGGATACGTCTGTCTGGATGGCTGCGGCATTGTCGGAATAAGTAGTCTGTCTTGATTACTTGACATGCTGGTACGCAGAGGTGGCATATTGATGGACCGCAATGAGATGTATTCGTCTGTCTGACATCAGCGAATACAAGATCTCGTTATATTGATTGAGTCCAAACCCTAACGAAGGTTTAGGGGTTTGCACGGGTTGACTGTTGCTTTGATTTGCCATGGTGGAGAGCCTGAGTAACGTGCTTGTATATCCGCATATTGGGTAACAATAGTTCGTGTAGTACCGCCTGGGACTGAACTTAGGTAACCATATCCGAGTAATAAGATGGGGACATTCTCTGAGGAGCTCAATAACATTCACCGTGCCATAGTCCTGTAGGCTGATTAAGTTCAGGCACGAGTGATAAGGTTTGAGTGGTACAACTCAGGAATTATAAGATATTAATTAATTGTAGTTAGAGCTTGTCAGAGGCTCCGATGAATTAATGGATGTTCGGTAACCTTAAATATGGGGATTCTCAATTAATGCAACCCGTTCTCATAACGTGGTAATAAAGGGGTAGGTCAGTATTAATTCTGTGGTGAAAAATAATTAATATTAATTAATTAATTGTGTCCTGGGTTGTGGGCATGGGAATTAATTAATTTATAGGCCCGCTTTATTATTTGCATTAGGTCCCAGGTCTGGCCCAATAAGTGTGCTGAATTGAGCCCAGGAGCCCACTAGGGTTTTTAACCCTAGGTCTATAAATAGACCTCTCACTCTCTGAAACCCTAGCCACTTTCATAAGACTCAAAATCAGTTGAAACCCTAAGGAGAGAGAGAGAGGGGCGCCGATCCTAGGAGGAAGAAAGGAGGAGAATTTTCGAATTCTGGTCCTGCTCAAGCCACAGATCTACGGAGTCCTCACCAGTAGTAGATCTGATCAGCACCGGGACACAGATTTGAAGATCTAATCTGGAGAACAACAGATCTCTTCTCCCCTATTCTTTATTTTCCTTTTTCTCTAGAAATTAGTATTCTAATTTCTGTTTCCGCAGAGAAATCAAATTGCGTGGTTGAATCGAAGTTTGGAATTCAAACGCAAAAGATCGGTATAGAGACGACGAAATTACGGTAATTCTCTAATCCAAAAATTTGTATTAAATTCATAGGAGCATGCTAGGGTTTTGAGAAATTTAATTATGAGCAATATCCATAGATCGATCCGGTTCAGTTTGGTTATGGTGATTCGGTTCACGGAAAAACCCTATAATTGGTATCAGAGCCAGGTTTCTGATTAATGGCTCTGTTGTTCATAATTGAATTCTATATGCATGTATGAATTTATTTTGTGGATGTTTGGTTTTTGTTCCTCGTGGCAACCCGTTGATTCAGCCCGCGGTGGTTTATCTGTGTAGGGCTGAATTGTTTTTGTAAAATCACGAGAAAATACGTGATTAGTGTAGATTTGTGATTTATTTATGTGTGCAATTTAAGCATGTGTAGATAATAGGAAAAGCATGATTTATCGCTTTTATTATTTACAGCTTTTCAAGCATGCTTATGTGATTAATTTCTTTTGTTGGATTATATTTTGGGAATTTTTCGGCTTGTTTAAATACATGCAAAAATTTGGAAAATTTAATAACAAGGAAATTATGTGTGCGCATAAAGAAACCTTTTAAAAGAAAAAAATACTAAGCAGATTTTTTAATTAAAATCAATAGACCTCCAAAAAGCGGTCCTAGGCTGTAAGTGTATCTCTCATTCTAGTAAACGTCTACGAGTGTAGCTTGCTAGTTCCCGGAGGTGCATGGGTACGGTTGTTGGGATTTCTAGACAAACAATTTAAATCATGTGAATAGTGGGAGGGCTTTGTGTAAACGTCTACGAGTGTAGCTTGCGTAGACCTCTTTCACAAGTATTCTAGGATTGATTTAAATTATAGATAACAAAAGCTTTAAGGGTTGTGCGGTATGGTTACGTGCCATGCTAAACTATCTCTTTTGGCCGGAGTTAAATTTGTGGTAATTGCTTAGAAGTATCTTAGAATATAATGCAAGAATTGCATCCCTGTTCTTGAGAGATGGCCTTGTCTAAGGTTTTCACTAATTATTAATTTCTAGTGTCAACAGCATCCTGACATGGTAGTGAAATTAAATGGATTGGGGCTTAAAACCCGCAGTTCTGGTTGAGGGTGACATCGTAAACGTCTACGAGTGTAGCTTGCGGTGGGAACTCTTGGGCAATTAGTGGAAAATATTTGTATTTGATTTATTAAAAGGTTTTCAATGCATTAGTTTTCGAAGTTCAACATGTAAGTTCTTATTTAAGATCTTTATTGTTTCAGATATGTCTATGTCTACTGTCGATCATTTACTTGCTCTCAATCCTCTAACTGGTCCGAACTTCCATGAATGGAGTTTCTGCATCAAACACATCCTTTATCTGAAAAATCAAGCACATGTTCTTTACATGGATCCACTGTTGCGTTCTCAAAGAGGTGTGTGCGAACTTGAGCTTGAATTCTATGACAAATGGGAGGATGCTGATGAGTCTGCCTTCTCGCTCATCACGGGTTCCCTATCTAGAAAGTTAAGGCATAAGTATGAACACCTCGAAAGAGCTGGAGAGCTTTGGAAGGAACTCTCGATGGCTTTTGGCAAAGTGGAGCGAACTATTAACTGTAAGCTTGTGCACAATCTTGTGTGCAAGAAGATGGTTGAGGATAGTTCAGTGACTACGCACATGATGTCTGTGATTGATCTCATGAGACAGTTTACTGTGCGGGGTGGTAATATCAGTGAGCAAGGCGAGATTGATATTATCTTGAATTCTCTTCCGGAATCCTATCATGACTTTCAGGTAGTTGCTGCTGCAAAGGGAGAGTATACTCTGCATGAGCTGCTTGAGGATCTTGTAGTGGAGCAGTCTACCATGCGAGCACGAAAACCTGTTCTGTCTGGCTCTAGCACTGGTTCGACAACCTCTAAGGTTGGAGACGATGGTGCTGAGAGCAAGTTCAGGAAAACAGACAGTGATAGCAAGTCTAGGAAGGGGAAGAGAGCCAAAGTCACTCAAAAGAAGAACAAGTGTGCTGGATGCGGAAAGGTGGATTGTCCAAATGCCAAGGGACAAGGTACGTCATTTGCATTTGTAACGGAAACATGTTTAGCATCGGTTTCTACTCATTCGTGGGTAGTGGATACTGGAGCTACAGATCATATTTGTTACATTTTGCAGGGGTTCACACCGAGGAGGGTGCTGAAGAATGACGAGGTTACCATCTCGATGGGGAACGCAGCACAAATGACTGCAGCTGCCATTGGAGATTTCACCTTGTACTTTGATGATTCCGTTTTAACATTGAGAGATGTTTTGTATGTGCCGGATTTTCGGCGAAACCTTATTTCAGTTTCCAAACTTTATGTTGATGGATATTCAGTTATTTTTGATAGTGGTGTTTCTATCATTGGTAATAACGGTGTTATCTGTCGTGGAATGCTGAATAATTCTCTCTATGTTGTTAACTGTAATCATAAGTCTTCCGCAAGTATTGCATGTAATTCATCCGTAATTGATAATCCTAGGAAGAGAAAACTTACTTCTTCTGATGAGGATCTTACATATCTCTGGCACTTGAGACTGGGTCACATCAGCTTGAAGCGGATTCAGAGACTTGCAGATGATGGTACATTGGACCTAGTCCGGGCTGTACCTTATCAAGTCTGCGAATCTTGCATCGAGGGCAAGATGTCAACTAGGCCTTTCAAGGCTAGTCAGTCTCGAGCAAAGGAAGTGTTGGAATTGATCCATTCTGACTTTTGTGGACCGATGTCCATGCAGGCTCGTGGAGGGTACGAGTATTTCATCACTTTCATTGAAGATTACTCAAGGTACGGATACGTTTACCTGCTTCGCTACAAGTCTGAATGCTTTGAGAAATTTAAAGAGTTCAAGGCTGAGGTAGAAAAGAAGGTCGGGAAAACTATCAAGTCACTGCGATCTAACCGCGGTGGCGAATACCTCGGTAACGAGTTCCTGCAATATTTGTCAGAAAATGGGATTACATCCCAGTGGACTGCACCGGGTACTCCCCAGCAAAACGGAGTAGCTGAAAGAAGAAATAGGACTCTTCTAGAGATGGTAAGATCAATGATGAGTTATGCAAATGCACCAATTTCGTTTTGGGGCTACGCATTGGAGACAACAGCTTACGTACTTAATGTGGTGCTTTCTAAATTAGTTCCTAAGACGCCTTCTGAGCTCTTCCTTGGTCGCAAACCCAGTTTGTGCAAGTGTAGATTATGGGGCTGTCCGACACACGTACTGTCGAAGGAACCTGATAAGTTAGAAAGCAAGTCAAAAGTAATGTTGTTCATAGGGTATCCCAGGTAAACGAAAGGTGGTTACTTTAACTGTCCTGAGAGTCAAAGAGTCGTTGTTAGCACCAATGCTAGATTCTTGGAGGACGAGTATGTGAGTAATCACAAGTCAAGGAGTGATATCATTCTTCAAGAAATAGAGAACGAGAATGCAATTCCAAGGGAAGGGGAACGTGTAGATGTGGGTGCTCCTGTAAGAGGTACAACACCACAGACACGTTCTTTAGTGCAAAGTGCAGGACCACAAGTCATTGCACCTACTACTGACACGGAACCGATGCCTCGTCGCAGTGGGAGAGTTATTTTCCAGCCGGAAAGGTACAGGTTCGTGGGTGAGTCTTCGGACTTGAGCCTGGAAGACGGACATGAGGACTCTGACCCACTGACTTACGAAGAGGTAGTGCAGGACAAGGATGTTGCCAAATGGCGTGTCGCCATGGATTCTGAAATTGAATCCATAACTGCTATGTATGTATACCAGAAAATTGATTTGACGGATGGCTTTAGGGCCATAGGGTGCAAATGGGTATACAAGAGAAAGAAATGGGCGGATGGAAAGATCACGGCTTTTAAAGCCAGGCTGGTGGCAAAGGGTTATGGTCAGAAAGAGGGCATTGACTATGACGAAACCTTTTCACCCGTAGCCATGCTCAAATCCATCCGGATACTCCTTGCCATAGCTGCTGTGCATATGGACCTCGAGATCTGGCAGATGGATGTCAAAACCGCTTTTCTAAACAGTTACCTTGAAGAAGGTAGGGACATCTACATGCAGCAACCCGAGGGAGTGATGTCCAAAATCAAAGTTTGATTATCCGAACAGTTCCAAATTAAGGATCTGGGAGAAGCTGGCTACATTCTTAGGATTAAGGTCTTACGAGATCGTAAAAGAAGAATGTTGAGCTTATCCCAGGCATCCTATGTGGATACTGTGATAGCCCGGTTCAGCATGCAACTCGCCAAGAAAGGCTTGCTACCTTTCAGACATGGCATTCATCTTTCTAGTGGGCAGTGTCCTCAAACACAGCGGGAGAAAGACGAGATGAGTCTTGTACCATACGCTTCGACGGTGGGTAGTCTCATGTATGCGATGCTGTGTACCAGGCCAAATATCTGTTATGCCGTTGGCATGGTAGCACGATATCAGTCTAACCCTGGACAGGCGCACTGGACTGCTGTGAAGCACATCCTCAAGTATTTGAAAAGGACTAGGAATTTCTGCCTAGTTTATCAAAGTGAGGATTTATGCCCTGTGGGTTATACAGACTCGGATTTCCAAGGGGACCTGGATGAGAAGAAATCGACCTCAGGATATGTGTTTACCCTAGGAGGTGGAGCTGTATCTTGGAGGAGCTCAAAGCAGAAATGCATTGCTGACTCCACCATGGAGGCGGAATATGTCGCCGCCTCCGACGCCTCAAAAGAGGGGGTGTGGCTCCGGAACTACCTTTTAGAGTTGGGCGTGATTCTGAGTTTGCCGAGGAGCGTCACAATTTATTGTGATAACTCTGGTGCAGTGGCAAACTCTAAGGAACCGCGGTCTCACTGAGCAAGCAAACACATAGAGAGAAAGTACCATATCATACGAGAAATCATATCAAGGGGCGATGTGCTGATTAAGAATATTGACACTGCTGACAATCTTACTGATCCGTTTACAAAGAGCTTGCTGCAGAAAGTTTACGAAAGACATATTCGTGAGCTGGGTCTGAGGTGGATGCCGACCACTGATAGTGGTTAAAGAGACAGCAGACTAGATAGACGGACTGTATACTCTGTAATAGCTTAGTTATGCTTTGAGCATAAGTGGGAGATTGATGGGTTTTGTATACTGAAAGCATTTATTACTATGAGTATACAACGGTTTATTTCTCCTATCTGTTAACAATCTTACATGTGTGAACAATGGTATCCTCTTGTCTCACCGATAGGGACGATCATACGGCTTTGTAGATCGCAGAAGACAGTATGATCACTTGACCTAGTGAGACAGAAACATGATCACAGCCGAGACAGCGTATGAGGGTACGTCTGTCCGGATGGTTGCGGCATTGTCGGAATAAGTAATCTATCTTCGTTACTTGACATGCTGGTACGCAGAGGTGGCGTATTGATGGACCGCAGTGAGATGTATTCGTCTGTCTGACATCAGAGAATACAAGACCCCTGAACCTTTGTTAGGGTTTGGACTCAATAAATATAACGAGATCTTGTATTCGTTGATGTCAGACAGAGAAATACATCTCACTGTGTTCCATCAATACACCACCTCTGCGTACCAGCTTGTCAAGTAACCAAGACAGATTACTTATTCCGACAATGCCGCAGCCATCCGGACAGTCGTATCCTCATACGCTATCTCGGCTGTGATCAGGTTAATATCTCACTAGGTCAAGTGATCATACTGTCTTCTGCGATCTACAACACGCCATATGATCGTCCCTATCGGTGAGACAAGAGGATACCATTGTTCATACATGTATGATTGTTAACAGATAGGAGAAATAAACTGTCGTATACTCATTATAATAAATGCTTTTAGTTTACAAAACCCATCATGGAAACCCTATACACTTACTTTTATACATCTAGAAACATGTTTCAACCATAAAAATGATCTCTTGAAACCGTTTTTCAATTTGCGAATTTTTATAATTTAAATCGGTGAATTTTCGTACACTTTCGAGCTAGTCATTTTTTACAATTTTGAACTAACTACAACAACAGAAACCCTAAACACTTAGTTTCATACATCTAGAAACATGTTTCAACCATAAAAATTAACTTTTGAAACTATTTTTATATTTGCGAATTTTCAAAATTTTGTACCGGTGAATTTTCGTGCACTTTCGAACTAGTCATTATTGATAATTTTTAGCCAATTACAACAAAGGAAACCCTGAAGACTTACTTTTATACATCTAGAAACATGTTTCAACCATAAAAATAAACTTTTGAAACCGTTATTAAATTTGCGAATTTTCAAAATTTTGTACAGGTGAATTTTCATGCACTTTCGAACTGGTCATTTTTGACAATTCTGAACCTATTATAACAAAGGAAACCCTAAATACTTACCTTTATACATCTAGAAACATATTTCAACCATAAAAATGAACTTTTGAAACCATTTTTCAGTTTGCAAATTTTCAAAATTTTTTACAAGTTAATTTTCGTGCACTTTTGAGCTAGTCATTTTTGACAATTTGAACTAATTACAACAACGGAGACCCTAAACAATTAGCTTTATAAATCTAGAAAGATGTTTCTACCACAAAAATAAACTTTTGAAATAGTTCGAGAATTTGAGAATTTTCCAAATAATTTACAGGTGAATTTTCGTGCACTTTCGAACTGGTGATTATTGACAATTCTGTACCAATTACAACAAAGGAAACCCTAAAACACTTACTTTTATACATCTAGAAACATGTTACAACAATAAAAATGAACTTTAGAAACCATTTTTTACCATTTTGAACTAATTACAGCAACGGAAACCCTAAAAACTTAGTTTTATACATCTAGAAACATGTTTCCACCATAAAAATTAACTTTTGAAACAATTTTTATATTTGCGAGTTTTTAATATGTTGTACCGGTGTATTTTCGTGCACTTTCGATGTAGTCAATATTGATAACTTTGAACCAATTACAACAAAGTAAACCCTAAAGACTTACTTTTATACATCTAGAAACATGTTTCAACCATAAAAATGAACTTTTGAAACCATTTTTCAGTTTGCGAATTTTCTATATTTTGTACAAGTGAATTTTCGTGCACTTTTGAGCTGGTCATTTTTTACAATTTTTAACTAATTACAACATAGGAAACCCTAAATACTTACTTTTATACATCTAGAAACATGTTTCAACCGTAAAAACTCACTTTTGAAACAGTTTTTAAATTTGTGAATTTTTACAATTTTGTACCAGTGAATTTTCGTGCACTTTCAAACTGGTCATTATTGACAATTTTGAACCAATTACAACAAAGGAAACCCTAAATACTTTCTTTCATATATCTGGAAACATGTTTCAACCATAAAAATGAACTTTTGAAACCGTTTTTCTTGTTTGTGAATTTTCAAAATTTTGTACCGGTTAATTTTCGTGCACTTTCGAGCTTGTCATTTTGACAATTTTGAACAAATTACAACAGTGTAACCCTAAACACTTAGTTTTATACATCTAGAAAGATGTTTCAACCATAAAAATAAACTTTTGAAAAAGTTCATAAATTTGCAAATTTTCAAAATTTTGTACCGGTGAATTTTTGTGCACTTTCGAATTGGTCATTATTTTAAATTTTGTACCAATTACAACAAAGGAAACCTTAAACAATTACTTTTATACATCTAGAAATATGGCTCAACCATAGAAATGAAGTTTTGAAACCATTTTTAAATTTGTAAATATTCAAAATTTTGTAATGGTGAATTTTCATGCACTTTCGAACTAGACATTATTGACAATTCTGAACCAATTACAACAAATAAAACCCTAAACACTTAGTTTTATACATCTAGAAACATGTTTCAACCATAAAAATGAAGTTTTGAAACCGTTTTTCAGTGTGCAAATTTTCAAAATTTTGTACCGGTGAATTTTCGTACACTTTTGAGCTGGTCATTATTGACAATTCTTAACGAGTTACAACAAAGAAAACCCTAAAACACTTACTTTTATACATCTAAAAACACGTTTCAATTTACAAATTTTAAAAATTTTGTACCAGTGAATTTTCGTGCACTTACGAGCTGGTCATTTTTGAAAATTTTGAACTAATTACAAAAATGTAAACCCTAAACAATTAGTTTTATAAATCTATAAAGATGTTTCAATCACAAAAACAAACTTTTGAAACAGATCGAGAATTTGCGAATTTTCAAAATATTGTACTGGTGAATTTTCGTGCACTTTTGAACTGGTCATTATAGTCAATTCTATACCAATTGCAACAAAGGAAACCCTAAACATATACTTTTATACATCCAGAAACATGTTTCAACCACAAAAATGAACTTTTGAAACCATTTTTAAATTTGCAAATTTTAAAAATTTTGTAACGGTGAATTTTCGTGCATTTTCGAACTTGTCATTTTTTACAATTCTAAACATATTACAACAAAGGAAACAAAAAAAAACGTAGTTTTATAAATCTAGAAACATATTTCAACCATAAAAACCTACTTTTGAAATAGTTTTTAAATCTAAGGATTTTCAAAATTTTGTAACTGTGAATTTTCGTGCACTTTCGAACTGATCATTAAAGACAATTCTGAACCCATTACAACAAAGGAAACCCTAAACACTTTCTTCAATACATCTGGAAACATGTTCCAACCATAGAAATAAACTTTTGTAACCGTTTTTTAGTTTGTGAATTTTCAAAATTTTGTACCGGTGAATTTTCGTGCACTTTCGAGCTTGTCAATTTTGAAAATTTTGAACTAATTTCAACAACGTAAACCCTAAACACTTAGTTTTATACATCTAGAAAGATGTTTCAACCATAAATATAAACTTTTGAAACACTTAAATTTGCGAATTTTCAAAATTTTGTACCGGTGAATTTTTGTGCACTTTCGAACTAGTCATTATTGTCAATTTTGTACCAATTACAACAAAGGAAACCCTAAACACTTACTTTAATACATCTAGAAACATGTTTCAACAATAAAAATGAACTTTTGAAACTGTTTTTAAATTTGCGAATTTTCAAAATTTTATAACAGTGAATTTTCGTGCACTTTCGAACTGGTCATTATTGACAATTCCGAACTAATTACAACAAAGAAAATCCTAAACACTTACTATTATACATCCAGAAACATAATTCAACCATAAAAATGAACTTTTGAAAATTTTTTTCAATTGACAAATTTTCAAAATTTTGTACCGGTGAATTTTCGTGAGTTTTTTAGCTGGTCATTTTTTACAATTTTGAACTAATTACAACAATAGAAATTCTAAACACTTAGTTTTATACATCTAGAAATATGTTTATCCATTAAAAATAAACTTTTAAAACAGTTTTTAAATTTTTAAATTTTCAAAATTTAGTACCGGTGAATTTTCGTGCACTTTCGAACAGGTCATTATTGACAATTCTGTAACAATTACAACAACGGAAACCCTAGAAACTTAATTTTATACATCTAGAAACATGTTTCAACAATAAAAATAAACTTTATAAACAGTTTTTAAATTTGCAAATTTACAAAATTTTGTACCGGTGAATTTTCGTGCACTTTCAAATTGGTCATTATTGACAATTTTGAACCAATTAGAACAATGAAAACCCTAAAAACTTACTTTAATACATATATAAATATATTTCAACCAAAAAAATGAACTTTTGAAACCGTTTTTTTATTTGCAAATTTTTCAAAAAATTTTACCCGTGAATTTTCGTACACTTTAAAGCTTGTCATTTTTTACAATTTTAAATTAATTACAACAACAAAAACCCTAAACACTAAGTTTTATAAATCTAGAAAAATGTTTCAACCATAAAAATAAACTTTTGAAATAGTTTTTAAATTTGCAAATTTTCAAAATTTTGTATGAGTGAATTTTTTTGGATTTTCGAACTGGTCATTATTGACAATTCTGAACCAATTACAACAAAGGAAAGACAAAACACTTACTTTTATAAATCTAGAAACATGTTTCAACCATAAAAATGAACTTTTGAAACCATTTTTAAATTTGCAAATTTTCAAAATTTTGTACATGTGAATTTTGTACAATAGAAGAAACCCTGAACACTTACTTTTATACCTCTACAAATATGTTTCAACCATAAAATTGAAGTTTTGAAATAGTTTTTCAGTTTGAGAATTTTCAAAATTTTGTTCATGTGAATTATCGTGCACATTTGAGCTGGTCATTTTTGACAATTTTGAACTAATTACAAGAACGGAAACCCTAAACACTTAGTTTTATACATCTAGAAATATTTTTCAACCATAAAAATGAACTTTCGAATCTGGTTTTTCAGTTTGCAAATTTTCAAAATTTTGTATCGTTGAATTTTCATGCACTTTTGAGCTGGTCATTTTTTACAATTTTTAACTAATTACAACAACGGAAACCCTAAATACTTACTTTTATACATCTAGAAACATGTTTCAACCATAAAAATATACTTTTGAAATAGTTTTTAAATTTGCAAATTTTCAAAATTTTGTACTTGTAAATTTTCGTGCACTTTCGAACAGGTCATTATTAACAATTTTGAATAAATTACAACAAACAAAACCCTAAAAACTTACTTTTATAAAACTAGAAACATGTTTCAACCATAAAAATGAAATTTTGAAACCGATTTTTAGTTTGTGAATTTTCAAAATTTTGTTATGGTGAATTTTCGTGGAATTTGGAGCTTGTCATTTTTTACAATATTGAACTAATTACAACAACGACAACCCTAAAAATATTATTTTATACAACTAGAAAAATATTTCAACAATAAAAATATTCCTTTGAAACAATTTTTAAATTTGCGAATATTCAAAATTTTGTACTGGTGAATTTTCGTGCACTTTCGAGATGGTCATTATTGACAATTGGGAACCAATTACAACAAAGGAAACCCTAAACATTTACTTTTATACATCCATAAACATTTTCAAACCATAAAAATGAACGTTTGAAACCGTTTTTTATTTTGAGAATATTCAAAATTTTGTTACGGTGAATTTTCGAGCACTACCGAGCTTGTCATTTTTGACAATTTTTGACTAATTACAACAACAAAAACCCTAAACACTTAGTTTTATACATCTTGAAACATGTTTCAACCATAAAAAAAAACTTTTGAAACAGTTTTAAAATTTGCGAATTTTCAAAATTTTGTACCGATGAATTTTCGTGCACTTTCAAACTTGTCATTATTGACAATTCTGAATCAATTACAACAAAGGAAATCCTATACACTTACTTTTATAAATCTAGAAATAAGTTTCAACCATAAAAATGAACTTTTGAAACTGTTTTTTAGTTTGCTAATTTTCAAAATTATGTTCCACAGAATTTTCGTGCAGTTTCGAGCTTGTCATTTTTGTTAATTTTGAACTAATTACAACAACAGAAACCCTAAACACTTAGTTTTATACTTCTACAAACATGTTACAACCATAAAAATAAACTTTCAAAAAAGTTTTTAAATTTGTGTATTTTAAAATTTTGTATCCGTGAGTTTTCGTGCACTTTCGAAAAGGTCATTATTGACAATTTTAACCAATTACAACAAAGAAAACTCTAAACACTTATGTTTATAAATCTAGAAACGTGTTTCAACCATAAAAATGAACTTTTGAAACTTTTTTTTAGTTAGCGAATTATCAAAAAAAAAATTGGTAAATTTTCGTGCAATTTCGAGCGTGTCATTTTTGACAATATTGAACTAATTACAATAACGAAAACCCTAAAAACTTAGTTTTATACATCTAGAAACATTTTTCAACCATAAAAATAAACTTTTGAAATAGTTTTTAAATTTGCAAATTTTCAAAAATTTTGTATCTATGAATTTTCGTGCACTTTCGAACTAGTCATTATTGACAATTCTGAACCAATTACAACAAAGGAAACCCTAAACACTTACTTTTATACATCTAGAAACATATTTCAACCGTAAAAATGAACTTTTGAAACCTTTTTTTAGTATGTGAATTTTCAAACGTTTGTTCCGGTGAATTTTCGTGCAATTTCGAGCTTGTCATTTTTGACAATTTTGAACTTATTAAAACAACAGAAACCCTAAACACTTAGTTTTATACATCTAGAAACGTGTTTCAACCATAAAAATAAACTTTTGAAATAATTTTTAAATTTGCGAATTCTCAAAATTTTGTACTGGTAAATTTCGTACACTTTTGAACTGGTCATTATTGACAATATTGAACAAATTACAACAAAGGAAACCCTAAACACTTACTTTTATAAATCTAGAAATATGTTTCAACCATAAAAATGAAATTTAGAAACTGTGTTTTAGTTTGTGAATTTTCAAAATTTTGTTCCGATGAATTTTTTTTCAATTTCGAGCTTGTCATTTTTTACAATTTTGAACTTATTACAACAACAAAAACCCTAAACACTTAGTTTTATACATCTAGAAACATGTTTCAACCAAAAAAATGATCTTTTGAAAATGTTTTTTAGTTTGCAAAAATTTTAAAAATTTTGTACTCATGAATTTTTCGTGCACTTTCGAAAAGGTCATTATTGAAAATTCTGAACCAATTACAACAAAGGAAACCCTAAACACTTACTTTTATACATATAGAAACATTTTTCAACCGTGAAAATGAACATTTGAAACCGTTTTATGGTTTGCGAATTTTATTGCTATTTCAAGCTTGTAAGTTATGACAATTTTGAACTAATTACAACAACAGAAACCTTAAAAACTTAGTTTTATACATCTAGAAACATGTTTCAACCATAAAAATGAACTTTTGAAACAGTTTTTAAATTTGCGAATTTTCAAAATATTTTACCAGTGAATTTTCGTGCACTTTCTTACTTATATACATCTAGAAACATGTTTCAAGCATAAAAACGAACTTTTGAAAGCATTTTTTAAATTTCAAATTTTCAAAATTTTGTTCCGGTGAATTTTCGTGCGATTTTGAGCTTGTCATTTTTGACAATTTTGAACTAATTACAACATTGGAAACCATAAATACTTAGTTTTATACATTTAGATACACATTTCAACCATAAAAATAAATGTTTGGAATAGTTTTTACATTTAGGAATTTTTTAAATTTTGTACCGGTAAATTTTCGTACACTTTCAAACAGTTATTATTGACAATTCTGAACTAATTACAACAAAGGAAACCCCAAACACTTATTTTTATACATCTAGAAACATGTTTCAACCATAAAAACGAACTTTTGAAAATGTTTTTTAGTTTGTAAATTTTCAAAATTTTGGTCCCGTGAATTTTCTTGTAATTTTAAACTTGTCATTTTTTACAATTTTGAACTAATTACAACAACGACAACCATAAAAACTTAGTTTTATATATCTAGAAACATGTTTAAACTATAAAAATAAAATTTTGAAATAGTTTTTAAATTTGCGAATTTTCAAAATTTTGTACCCTTGAATTTTCGTGCACTTTCGAGCTGGTCATTATTGACAATTCTGAACCAATTACAACAAAGGAAACCCTAAACACTTACTTTTATACATCTAGAAACATGTTTCAACCATAAAAATGAACTTTTGAAATCATTTTTTAGTTTTCAAATTTCAAAATTTTGTTTCGCTAAATTTTCTTGCAATTTCGAACTTGTCATTTTTAACAATTATGAACTAATTACAACAACGGAAACCCTAAATACTTAGTTTTATACATCTTGAAACATTTTTTAACCATAAAAATAAACTTTTGAAATAGTTTTTAATTTTGTGAATTTTCAAAATTTTGTACCCGTGAATTTTTTTGCACTTTCGAGCTGGTCATTATTGACAATTCTGAACAAATCTCAACAAAGGAAACCCTAAACACTTAATTTTATACATCTAGAAACATGTATCAACCATAAAAATGAACTTTTGAAAACGTTTTTTTGTTTGCGAATTTTCAAAATTTTGTACTGGTTAATTTTCGTGCACTTTTGAAAGTGGTCATGATCTCCAGGGTGAAGCGCTTGTAGGTGGGGGCTTCGAGATCGGGCCCCCAAACAATATTCGAGAAGAGCTCCCTTACATTATCAAGTAGTCTCAGTGCCTGTAGAGCATCCAGATTTGCATACCTGGTTGCGACAACCCCTCTCTCCACCAGGGCCTTGAATTTCTCAAGAAGTTCCAGCCCCCGGAGTTGAATTTCGTACGATTCTGGCCTGGTAGACTCAATGCAGCGTCGAGGTGCCATAGAAGCCTACAAAAAAAAAACTAAGCATCAACCAATAGAACATAATATTGAATGCATACATAACACAATTGAACATAACCAAAGCAATAAGAGAAAGTTAACCCCAAAATTCAGCTTAGTATAAGTGCACTCATTTGATTCCCATGGCAATTGAAGTTAAAGAACCAAACAACCCATCATTCAACTAAAAAAAAATCAATAGCAACATCACCCGTAATTCAATCATTTCCTTCATGAACAACAATCACCCAAGTCCCCCAAACTAAAATATAACCCATAATTACAGAAATCAAAGTGGAATTAACATGCAAATGCCGAATAGAACGTTCGAATGCTCATAATTATTCCATAAGAATTCATAGAGGCAATGCAAATTCAACACAACAATTGTTAGAAATTCCATTGACAAAATTCAAAGAAAAATTCTAAACATGCAATGTAGTAACGAAAATGTATAAAAACAACTATATATGAGCCCTAGAAACGACATTAAACACAAGAATGGACGAAGAATTACCTAAGAACCGAAGCAAAATTGAACCAAAAGAGGAAAACCTAGAAATTGGGGATTTGTGACTTCTTTGGGTGAAATCGTTCGAACCACTCGGATAGGACTCTTGCTAATGTGATGGGAGGGTAGTGTGCAAGAGGAATTTGTGAGATATTGAAAGGTGAATTCGAATTTTTAGAGAGAAGTTTCGTGGGTGTGGGGAGTGTTGGTGGAGTTGTGGGTGAATGTATGAAATTGTCGATAAATAGGGTTTTAAAACGAACTCGGCGAGTTCGCAGATGGGTCGCCGAGTTGGCGCCGAAGGAAATTTCAGAAAATGTTGAATTCGGCGACCCGTTTACGAAATTGGTGATCGCCAAGTTCGTAAATGGGTCGTCGATTTTGTGCCGAAACAAAAGTTGAAAAATTGCGAACTCGGCGACCCAACCAGCAACATCGGCGATCGCCGATGTTGATTTCCAATCGCCGAGTTCATTTTGAAGCTGGCCAGCATTTGACGGGGAACTCGGCGATCCAAAATTCCCGATCGGCGATCGCCAATCGTGTAGCTGGGTCGCCGAGTTTGCATTCCTCAGCATATTTTCGCGTTTTGTACTCCTTTCCTGTACCCAATGAACTCAACAACCAAAAGTGAACGTAAACTATGGAAAATGGGGTAGACCAACTCAAAACAAAAGCATAACAAACCAATTAAAACAAGTACTAACTTCAAGAATGACCGAAACTGTATAAAAAACCAGAAATAGGTTGGGTTGCCTCCCAACAAGCGCTTTAATTACTGTCTGTAGCTAGACAACTCAGAAACACTTTATAAGTCAGATAGATAAAGTTCAGAAACGGCAGACACGGACTCATATGGCAGGTAAGTTTTCACTCTATGACCATTGACGGTGAAGTGTGTGCCATGAGATCCTACCAAGTCTAGTGTGCCATTAGAGTTAACTTTTTCAATGATATAAGGACCAGACCATCTAGACTTAAGTTTACCAGGAAATAGTCAAAGTCTAGAGTTAAAAACAAGTACCTGATCCCCCGGATTGAAACTGCGGTTGCGAATACGCCGGTCGTGAAACCTCTTGGCGCGTTCCTTGTGATGGGTTTTGTATACTGAAAGCATTTATTACAATGAGTATACAACGGTTTATTTCTCGTATCTGTTAACAATCTTACATGTGTGGACAATGGTATCCTCTTGTCTCACCGATAGGGATGATCATACGGCGTGTTGTAGATCGTAGAAGACAGTATGATCACTTGACCTAGTGAGACATAAACCTGATCACAGCCGAGACAGCGTATGAGGATACGTCTGTCCGGATGGCTGCGGTATTGTCGGAATAAGTAGTCTGTCTTGGTTACTTGAAATGCTGGTACACAAAGGTGGCGTATTGATGGACCGCAGTGAGATGTATTCGTCTGTCTGACATCAGCGAATACAAGATCTCGTTATATTGATTGAGTCCAAACCCTAACGAAGGTTCAGGGGTTTGCACGGGTTGACTGTTGCTTTGACATGCCATGGTGGAGAGCCTAAGTAACGTGCTCGTATATCCGCATCTTGGGTAACAGCAGTTCGTGTAGTACCGCCTGAGATTGGACTTAGGTAACCATATCCGAGTAATAAGATGGGGACATTCCCTGAGGAGCTCAATAACATTCATCGTGCCAAAGTCATGCAGGTTGATTAAGTTCTGGCACGAGTGATAAGGTTTGATTGGTACTACTCAGGAATTATAATATATTAATTAATTGTAGTTAGAGCTTGTCAGAGGCTCCGATTAATTAATGGATGTCCGGTAACCTTAAATATGGGGATTCTCAATTAATGCATCCCGTTCTCATAATGTGGTAATAAAGGGGTAGGTCAGTATTAATTCTGTGGTGAAAAAGAATTAATATTAATTAATTAATTGTGTCCTGGGTTGTGGACATGGGAATTAATTAATTTATAGGCCCACTTCATTATTTGCATTAGGTCCCAGGACTGGCCCAATTAAATATGCTGAATTGAGCCCAAAATGGCCCATTAGGGTTTCCCAACCCTAGGTCTATAAATAGACAGCTCTCTCTCATAAGTCATAACACAGTTGAAACACACTAAACCCTAGAGAGAGAGGAGGCACCGATTTTTGGGAAGAGGGAGGAGAATTCCAATTCTGGTCCTGCTCAGAATACAGATCTAGGGAGTCCTCACAAGTAGTAGATCTGATCAGCATTGGGACACAGCCCTGAAAATCTAATCTGGAGAACATATTTCTTTCTTCTTCTCTTTATTTGTTTTCGAATTTATTCTTGGAAATTAGGTTTCTAATTTCTACTTCCGCAGATAAATTCGAATCGCGTGGTTGAATTGGGATTTGGAATTCAATCGCGAAAGATCGGTTCAGACTCGACGGAGTTAAGGTAAACCCTAAATCCACAAATCTTTGTATTAAATTCATAGGAGCATGCTAGGGTTTTGAGAATTTTAATTATGTGCAATAACCATAAATCGATCCGGTTCAGTTTGGTTTTGGTGATTTGGTTCACGGAATAACCCTACAATTGGTATCAGAGCCAGGTTTCTGATTTATAGCTTTGTTGTTCATAATTAAATTCGATATGCATGTATGAATTTATTGTTTTGTGGATGTTTGGTTTTTGTTCCTCGTGGCAACCCGTTGATTCAGCCCGCGGTGGTTTATCCGTGTAGGGCTGAATTGTTTTTGTAAAATCACGAGAAAATCTGTGATTAGTGTAGATTTGAGAAATTGTAATAGAATAGATTTCTGTATTATTTTTCAAATTTTGTAATTGGACGGGTCGAGGACGAAGAATGAAGACGGAGCCGACGCAGGGCCGATGGAGCACGACGGCGGGCAACGGCGGCGCGGCAAGCAGGGGCGCGCGCGGCCTGCACGCGTGAGGTACGGCGCGAGCGCGTGCGGGAGCATGGCCGCGGGCGCGGCAAGGCAGCAGCGCGCGGCGTTGGCCGGTGGCCGGCCTGGCGGCGGCGGCGGCGGCGGTCCGCGGCAGCTTCTGCTGTCGTCGGCTGCTGCTGTCCCGTCGCGGTGGCTCGTGTTTTTAGTGGTTTGCACAATCTTGTGTAAACACTAGGGTTTGCATAAGGGTTAGGGCAAATCTTCAGATCACAAAGGCCTAAAAATCCAAAAGATTTGGTGTATCCAGATTTGAAGGCCCTTGAAGATTTGGAAGATTTGAAAAGATTTGGATTTATCCAAATTAATTCAAAATTCAAATTTGTAATAGATAGATATTATTTTCTATTTTGGGGCCACGAGGAATTTTTTGTTTGCCTTAATTGTCCTCGTATGATATGTGATTTATTTTTGTTCGCAATTTAAGCATGTGTAGATAATAGGAAAAGCATATTTTACTGCTTTTATTATTTACAGTTTCCCAATCATGCTTATGTGAATAATTTCTTTTGTTAGATTATATTTTGGGAATTTTTGGGCATGTTTAAATACATGCAAAAATTTGGAAAATATAATGACAAAGAAATTATGTGTGCGCATAAAGAAACCTTTTAAAAAAAAATACTAAGCAGATTTTTTAAAATCAATACACCTCCACAAAGCGGTCATAGACTGTAAGTGTATATCTCGTTCTAGTAAACGTCTACGAGTGTAGCTTGCTAGTTCCCGGAGGTGCATGGGTACGGTTGTTGGGATTTCTAGACAAACAATTTAAATCATGTGAATAGTGGGAGGGCTTTGCGTCAACGTCTACGAGTGTAGCTTGCGTAGACCTCTTTCACAAGTATTCTAGGATTGATTTAAATTATAGATAACAAAAGCTTTAAGGGCTGTGCGGTATGGTTACGTGCCATGCTAAACTGTCTCTTTTGGCCTGAGTTAAATTCTTGGTTAATTGCTTAGAAGCATATTAGAATATAATGCAAGAATTGCATCCCTGTTCTTGAGAGATGGCTTGGTCTAAGGTTTTCACTAATTATTAATTTCTAGTGTCAAAAGCTTCCTGACATGGTAGTGAAATTAAATGGATTGGGGCTTAAAACCCGCAGTTCTGGTTGAGGGTGACATCGTAAACGTCTACGAGTGTAGCTTGCGGTGGGAACTCTTGGGCAATTAGTGGAAAACATTTGTATTTGATTTATTAAAAGGTTTTCAATGCATTTGTTTTCGAAGTTCAACATGTATGTTCCTATTTAAGATTCTTTATTGTTTCAAATATGTATATGTCGAATGTCATCAATATTCTCGCACAAAACACTCTAACTGGTCCAAACTTCCTGGAATGGAAATGCAATCTCGAGTACCTCCTGATTGTAGAAGAACATATGTTCGTTCTGCAAGTACTTCGTCCCGAAGTGCCAACTGCTGAATCCAGTCAAATGGATATAGACTTTTATAACAAGTGGGAGAAATCGAACAATGTAGTCAAGTGCTACATGATGACCACTATGTCAAAAGTCTTGCAGCAGCAACATCGGCACCATAGGGATGCCTATGACATCATGGCGAGTCTGACGGCGACCTATGGGGAAACTGATAGAGCTGTCAGGTTCAATCTCATGAAAGAAATCGTGAGTATGAAAATGATTGATGGCACCTCACTGAGAGAGCACATAGTTACCATGACTCACCTCATGGATGAACTGACAGTGCATGGTGGAGGTATCGACGCTAAGGCTAAGTTCGATATCATAGTGAACTCTCTACCCAAGTCCTTTGAGAGTTTTAGACTGAATGTTGTCATGAACAAGAAAGAGTATACTCTTAATGAGTTACTCAATGACTTGATGGCAGCTGAATCGGTCATGAACCTTAGAAGGTTGCCTTGGCCACTTCTGGTAATCTATATGTTGTACCAAAAGGTATGAAGCGGAAGAAAGGGATTAAGAAGTGGGCCAAGAAAGTACCTGTGAAGGATGGTGGGGCTGGGAAAAAGCCTAAGGTGGCGACTGAAAGGGACAGGTGCTTCAGGTGTGGTAAGAAAGAACACTGGAGGAAAGATTGTCAAGCCAATAAAGCTAGACAAGGTATGCCATTTTTCATGTATAACTGTAAGCATGATTAGAGTTAGTTGTTGCTCTTCTAGAGCTGTAAGCACTAACTTGTTGATCATGTTGTTGTACTTTGCAGGGGACCGTGCCGACAAGGCTGGTGAGTGATGGCAAGAAGATACCAAACTGGATGAAGGCAACATTTTATGATGGAGCTTCATGGAGTTTTCTTTTCCTTATGTTTTGATGAATTAAAGTACATTTGAGAATTTATTTGTGGGCCGTGGTTTATCGGCAGGACAAATTTCATCAACTTTTATGGATATTTGTTATTTATGATTTTATCATTGGTAATAACAATGTTGTCCATTATGGTATGTTGATTTACAATCTCTATGTTGCTTTGATCAAATTTATCCTTAAGTATTGCATGTAATTCATCCGTATTTGATAATCCTAGGAAGAGAAAACTTACTTCTTCTGATGAGGATCTTACATATCTCTGGCACTTGAGACTGGGTAACATCAGCTTGAAGCGGATTCAGAGACTTGCAGATGACTGTACATTGGACCTAGTCCGGGCTATACCTTATCAAGTCTGCGAATCCTGCATCGAGGGCAAGATGTCAACTAGGCCTTTCAAGGCTAGTCAGTCTCGAGCAGAGGAAGTGTTGGAATTGATCCATTTTGACTTATGTGGACCGATGTCCACACAGGCTCGTGGAGGGTACAAGTACTTCATCACTTTCATTGACGACTACTCAAGGTACGTATACGTTTACCTGCTTCGCTACAACTCTGAATGCTTTGAGAAATTCAAAGAGTTCAAGGCTGAAGTAGAAAAGAAGGTCGGGAAAACTATCAAGTCGCTGCGATCTGACCGCGGTGGCGAATACCACGGTAACGAGTTCTTGCAAAATTTGTCAGAAAATGGGATTACATCCCAGTGGACTGCTCCGGGTACTCCCCAGCAAAACGGTGTAGCTGAAAGAAGAAATAAGACTCTTCTAGAGATGGTAAGATCAATGATGAGTTTTGCAAACTTACCAATTTTGTTTTGGGGTTACGCATTGGAAACAACAGCTTACGTGCTTAATGTGGTGCATTCTAAATCAGTTCCTAAGACACCTTCTGAGCTCTTCCTTGGTCGCAAACCTAGTTTTTGCAAGTTTAGAGTAATGGGCTGTCCGGCACACGTACTGTCGAAGGAACCTGATAAGTTAGAAAGCAGGTCAAGAGTAATGTTGTTCATAGGGTATCCCAGGCAAACGAAACGTGGTTACTTTTACTGTCCTGAGAGTCAACGAGTCATTGTAAGCACCAACGCTAGATTCTTGGAGGACAAGTATGTGAGTAATCACAAGTAAAGGAGTGATATCGTTCTTCAAGAAATTGAGAACGAGAATGCAATTCCAAGGGAAGGGGAACGTGTAGATGTGGGTGCTCCTGTGAGAGGTACAACACCACAGACACGTTCTTCAGTGCAAGGTGCAGGACCACAAGTCACTGCACCTACTACTGACACGGCACCAATGCCTCATCGCAGTGGGAGAGTTATTTTCCAGCCGGAAAGGTACATGTTTGTGGGTGAGTCTTCGGACTTAAGCCCGGAAGACGGACATGAAGACTCTGACCCACTGACTTACGAAGAGGCAGTGCAAGATAAGGATGTTGCCAAATGGCGTGTCGCTATGGATTCTAAAATTGAATCTAAAACTGCTATGGATGTATACCAGAAAATTTGATTTGCCGGATGGCTTTAGAGCCTTAGGGTGCAAATGGGAATACAAAAGAAAGAAAGGGGCGGATGGAAAGATCACGGCTTTTAAAGCCAGGCTGGTGGCAAAGGGTTATAGTCAGAAAGAGGGCATTGACTCTAACGAAACCTTTTCACCCGTAGCCATGCTCAAATCCATCCGGATACTCCTTGCCATAGCTGCACATATGGACCTCGAGATCTGGCAGATGGATGTCAAAATCGCTTTTCTAAATGGTTACCTTGAAGAAGGTAGGGACATCTACATGCAGCAACCCGAGGGTTACATATGCAAGGGCGAAGAACATCTTGTCTGGAAGCTTAGGAAGTCCTTTTATGGACTTAAGCAGGCTTCAAGGTCGTGTAACTTATGTTTCAACAATGTGATTAAATCCTATGGATTTGCACAGTTGAAAAACAAAAGTTGTGTTTACCGACTTTGTGTTAGTGGGAGCGTGGTCTTCCTTGCACTATACGTTGATGACATACTCCTATTTGGAAACAACAAGGGAGTGATGTTTGAAATCAAGGTTTGGTTATCCAAACAGTTCCAAATAAAGGATATGGGAGAAGCTGGCTACATTCTTGGGATTAAGGTCTTACGAGATCGTAAGAAAAGAATGTTGAGCTTATCCCAGGCATCCTATGTGGATACTGTGATTGCCCAGTTCAGCATGCAACTCGCCAAGAAAGGCTTGCTACCTTTCAGACATGGCGTTCGTCTTTTTGGTGGGCAGTGTCCTCAGACACAGCGGGAGAAAGACGAGATGAGTCTTGTACCATACGCATTGGCGGTGGGTAGTCTCATGTATGCGATGCTGTGTACCAGGCCAGATATCTGTTATGCCGTTGGCATGGTAGCAAGATATCAGTCTAACCCTGGACATGCGCACTGGACTGCTGTAAAGCATATCCTCAAGTATTTGAAGAGAACTAGGAATTTCTGCCTCGTTTATCAAAGTGAGGATTTGTGCCCTGTGGGTTATACAGATTTGGATTTCCAAGGGGACCAGGATGAGAAGAAATCGACCTCAGGATATGTGTTTACCCTGGGAGGTGGAGTTGTATCTTGGAGGAACTCAAAGTAGAAATGCATTGCTGACTCCACCATGGAGGCGGAATATGTCGCCGCCTCAGACGCCTCGAAAGAGGGGTTGTGGCTCCGGAACTACCTTTTACAGTTGGGCGTGATCCCGAGTTTGTCAAGGAGCATCACAATTAATTGTGATAACTCTGGTGCAGTGGCAAACTCAAAGGAACCGCGGTCTCACAGGGCAAGCAAACACATAGAGAGAAAGTACCATATCATACGAGAAATCGTATCGAGGGGCGATGTGCTGATTAAGAAGATTGACACTGCTGATAATCTTGCTGATCTGTTTACAAAGAGCTTGCCGCAGAAAGTTTACGAAATACATATTCGTGAGCTGGGTCTGAGGTGGATGCCGACCACTGATAGTGGTTAAAGTGACAGCAAACTAGATAGACGGACTGTATACTCTGAAATAACTTAGGTATGCTTTGAGTATAAGCGGGAAATTGATGGGTTTTGTATACTGAAAGCATTTATTACAATGAGTATACAACGGTTTATTTCTTCTATCTATTAACAATCTTACATGTGTGAACAATGGTATCCTCTTGTCTCACCGATAGGGACGATTGTACGGCGTGTTGTAGATCGCAGAAGACAGTATGATCACTTGACCTAGTGAGACATAAACCTGATCACAGCCGAGACAACGTATGAGGATACGTCTGTCCGGATGGCTGCGGCATTGTCGGAATAAGTAGTCTGTCTTGGTTACTTGACATGCTGGTACGCAGAGGTGGCGTATTGATGGACCGCAGTGAGGTGTATTCATCTGTCTGACATCAGCGAATACATGATCTCGTTATATTGATTGAGTCCATACCCTAACGAAGGTTCAGGGGTTTGCATGGGTTGACTGTTGCTTTGACATGCCATGGTGGAGAGCCTAAGTAACGTGCTCGTATATCCGCATCTTAGGTAACAGCTGTTCGTGTAGTACCGCCTGAGACTGGACTTAGGTAACCATATCCGAGTAATAGGATGGGGACATTCCCTGAGGAGCTCAATAACATTCATCGTGCCAAAGTCCTGCAGGCTGATTAAGTTCAGGCACGAGTGATAAGGTTTGAGTGGTACTACTCAGGAATTATAAGATATTAATTAATTGTAGTTAGAGCTTGTCAGAGGCTCTGATTAATTAATGGATGTCCGGTAACCTTAAATATGGGGATTCTCAATTAATGTAGCTCGTTCTCATAACTTGGTAATAAAGGGGTCGGTCAGTATTAATTCTGTGGTGAAAAAGAATTAATATTAATTAATTAATTGTGTCCTGGGTTGTGGACATGGGAATTAATCAATTTATAGGCCCACTTTATTATTTGCATTAGGTCCCAGGACTGGCAAAATTAAATATGCTGAATTGAGCCCAAAATGGCCTATTAGGGTTTTCCAACACTAGGTCTATAAATAGACATCTCTCTCTCATAAGTCATAACACAGTTGAAACACAGTAAACCCTAGAGAGAGAGGAGGCGCCGATTTTTGTGAAGAGGGAGGAGAATTTCGATTCTGGTCCTGCTCAGAATACAGATCTACAGAGTCCTCACCAGTAGTAGATCTGATCAGCATTGGGACACAGCCCTGAAGATGTAATCTGGAGAACAGATTTCTTTCTTCTTCTCTTTATTTGTTTTCGAATTTATTCTTGGAAATTAGGTTTCTAATTTCTACTTCCGCAGATAAATTCGAATTGCGTGGTTGAATTGGGATTTGGAATTCAAACGCGAAAGATCGGTTCAGACTCGACGGAGTTACGATAAACCCTAAATCCTCAAATCATTGTATTAAATTCATAGGAGCATGCTAGGGTTATGAGAATTTTAATTATGTGCAATAACCATAAATCGATCCGGTTCAGTTTGGTTTTGGTGATTCGGTTCACGGAAAAACCCACACTTTGTACAATCTGGAGCTCTCATATGCCTCAGTCCGGAACTCCTCTAGTTCAGTCAGTTGTAGGCACCGCTGCTCAAACGCAGTCTTCAGGTCCCAGTTGATTTTCTTGACTGCCCAGTACGCCTTGTGCTCCAATTCTACTGGTAGGTGGCATGCCTTTCCAAACACCAATTGGTAAGGCGACATACCAATTGGAGTCTTGAAGGCAGTCCTGTAAGCCCACAGAGCATCATCTAGACGAGTAGCCCAGTCTTTCCTAGAAACAACAGATTTTTCTAGGATCTGCTTTATCTCCCGATTCGCCAATTCAGCTTGCCCGTTGGCCTGGGGGTGATATGGAGATGTGACCTTATGCTGAACTCCGTATTTTGCCAGTAAACTCCCCAGCCATCTGTTTTTGAAATGTGACCCCCATCACTCAGTAGTGCACGTGGTGCTCCGACACGGGTCAGAATGTTTTTCTGCAGGAACCTGAGCACCACCTTGGAATCGCTAGTCACAGTGGGGATAGCCTCTACCCACCGGGTCACATAATCTACAGCTAACAGGATGTACTGATATCCATGGGACTTAGGGAATGGTCCCATGAAATCAATACCCCACACATCGAACGGCTCTATTTCCAACATGAACTTCTATGGCATCTCATCCTTCTTTGAGATGCCCCCCATCCTCTGACACCTATCGCAGCTGGCCACGAATCTCTGACAGTCACGATAAATAGTAGGCCAGTAAAATCCACTGCTGAGGATTTTTACGGCTGTCCTATTTGCCGCACAGTGGCCTCCGTAGGGGGATAAATGGAACTCCCCCATTATCTGTTCCCGCTCCTGCACCTCGATGCATTGCTGGATCACCATATCAGTGCATCGGCGGTAGAGGAATGGCTCATCCCAGTAATAAAACTTGCAGTCATACAAAAACTTCCTCTTCTGATGAGAAGTCAGATCAGGCGGTAAGACACCTGCAACCAGAAAATTCACAAGATCCATATACCATGGATCTATCTCCTCCACAGCAAGCAGCTGCTCATCTGGAAACACCTCAGTGATCCGGATCTTCAGGTCATCTCCCTCCACCGGATTCTCCAGTCTTGAAAGGTGGTCTGCTACCACATTCTCACAGCCCTTCCGATCTTTAATTTCCATGTTGAATTCCTGCAGCAGCAGGATCCACCGAATCAGCCTCGGCTTTGCCTCCTTCTTCGCGAACAAATATCGGATCGAAGGCAAAGACCACAGCCAATAGCTCTTTCTCAGTAGTGGTGTAGTTCACTTGAGCTTCATCCAAGGTCTTGCTAGCTTAGTGAATTACTCAAAATTTTGTTCCTTGTCTGCCACAGAGCAGCTCCAACTGCTGTATCACTGGCATCGCACATCAAGACGAATGGCTCTGACCAGTCTGGTGAAATGAGAACTGGGGCGGTTGTTAGGGCTAGCTTCAGTTTCTCGAAAGCCTGCAGACAATTTTCATCAAAAACAAATTTTGTATCTTTCATGAGTAAAGCACTAAGAGGTTTAGAGATTTTAGAAAACTCCCTTATAAACCTCCGGTAGAAGCCTGCATGCCCCAGAAAACTTCTTACTGACTTCTCATTGGTGGGCGGTGGCAGCTTTGAGATCGCCACAATTTTGGCGCGATCTACCTCCAAACCTGCAGCAGAAACTTTGTGGCCAAGAACAATACCCTCTCTTACCATGAAATAACATTTTTCCCAATTTAAAACAAGGTTAGTTTCTTGACAGCGCTGCAGGACAGTGATCAGGTTTTCTAAACAGTTATCGAATGAATGACCAAACACTAAAAAATCATCCATAAATACTTCCATGATGTTCTCTACGAGTCCACTAAAAATAGACATCATGCATCTTTGAAATATAGCAGGAGCATTACATAAACCAAAAGACATGCGTCTATGAGCGAATATACCATACGGACACGTAAAGGCAGACTTATGCTGGTCCTCAGGGGCTATCACTATTTGGTTATATCCAGAATAACCATCTAAGAAACATTAAAATTCATACCCCGCTAACCTATCTAGCATCTGATCAATAAAAGGTAAGGGAAAGTGGTCCTTACGTGTAGCACTGTTAAGTGCACTGTAGTCGATGCACATCCTCCAGCCTGTGACAGGCCTGTGAGTGATCTCATGGCCACTCTCGTCCTTAATGACAGTCGTTCCCCCCTTTTTTGCCACCACTTGGGTGGGGCTCACCCATTCACTGTCTGAAATGGCATAGATCATGACGGCGTCTAGAAGCTTCATCACCTCCTTCCGCACCACTTCATGCATAATTGGATTTAGCCTTCGTTGAGGTTGCACCTTGGGCTTATATCCATCCTCAAGTAAGATCCTGTGCATACAGATAGAAGGGCTAATACCCTTGATGTCAGATAATGGCCACCCAATAGCAGATTGGTGGTCTCTCAATACCCTCAGTAATCTATCTAACTGACTAGTAGAAAGGGTAGCAGATACAATTACCGGATACATGTCATTTTCACCCAAATATGCATACCTTAGGTGGTCCGATAGACGCTTCAGCTCCAGCACAGGTGGCTCTTTCTTCTCCTCTGGTCTTAGCACCTTCTTTCGAGCCTCCTCTTCTTCCTCCTCGCTCCTTAACTTCAGAAAGTGAGCGCTTTCCAACTTGCTCTTTACACCTGCATCATCTAATGCTAGAACATATTCTAGCAACTCATCACAAGCATCATACAGGTCATCACAAGAATAAACAGAATTTTGTACCCCATAGTCTAGAGAATCAGTAGAAATAAATGAAGGATCACAGGGATACAAAACCTGAACCATGTTGCACTCCTCGAAGCAGTTGCCAGAGTCATGTCGCTTAATGGCTTTGTAGATGTAGAAAGTAATTTTCTCGTCATTCACCCTCAATGTCAGCTCTCCTTTCTTCACGTCTATCAGGGCGTCAGCAGTGCAGAGGAAGGCTCTCCCAAGAATCAGAGGAATGTTGTGATCCTCTTCCATGTCTAGGACCACAAAATCAGCTGGGAAAATAAATTCCCCAACTTTCACTAAGACATCCTCAACCACCCCTTTAGGGTAGTTCACAGAAAGATCCGCCATCTGGAGTCTGATGGTGGTCGGTTTGATGTTCCCGATCCGGAGTTTCTTGAAAATTGAAAGAGGCATCAGATTGATGCTAGCCCCTGAGTCACATAGGACCTGCTCGAAACTCTGGCCACCAATCACACAAGTGATAGAGAAACATCCCGGATCTGATCTCTTAACCGACATCTTTTTCTGAATAATGGCGCTGCATTCCTCAAAGAGATTTACCGTCTCAAATGCGCCAAACAGTTTCTTCTGGGTAACCATGTCTTTCAGAAACTTCATATACCCAGGGATCTCCTGTACCACCTCAATCAAGGGAAGATTGATGTGGATTTTCTTTAGGTTCTCCAGAAATCGCTTATACCTTTCCTCTTTCTGTTTCTTAGCAAACCTCTGAGGAAAAGGTACAGCAATCGGGCCGGCCTGAGTGGTACTGTCTTCAGGACGAGTACCCTTGGTCTTTTGAGTCTGTTCTTCTGCAGGAAGAACAGGAGCAGGCTGTGCAACTTTAGGTTGCATGGGTGACGTGTCGACAGGCATAGGTGGGCCCTCATATCCCTTCCCACTGCGAGTAGTGATGGCGTTGCAGTGGTCCTTGGGATTTACAATAGTGTTATTGGGGAATTGTCCAGGAGTATGGTGATTTCCCAGAACATTGGCAATCTGAGATATCTGAGTGTCCATCTGCTTCATGTGCTTCCCCATCTCTCCCATACCATTCTATAGTTGAGAAATTTCTCCCTCCATTTTTGTGGTCTTGGTATTGGAAGCTGAGATGAACTGAGTCAGGAGCTCTCTTAGGTTCATTTGCCACCCCTTCATTTGCAGCAAACCCAGGCGGAGGCTGCAAGGCATTGTTCGGATTCCCATAGGAGAAATTTGGGTGGTTCCGGTTGTTAGGTTGATAAGTCATGTTCCCCGTTGGATATCCTCTGTTGTTGTTTAAATTCCTCTGGTTCACATAATTTATATCCTCCATCTGCATCTCGATTCCCTGCTCATATCCCTGCTGAGGCGGATTATTTTCCAACTTGGCAAGGCGGATCTCCATAGACTTCGTAGAAGAAGCTACCTCCTCTCTCATCAGTTTTATTTCAGCAGCTAGGTCCCCAGTATCATCGACTGCTGCTATCATCCTGCGCTCCTTTATGTCCGCTGGCCAATTAAATTCACTCTTCGCCATCGTTTCCAGCAGCTGTAGTCCTTCATGTGGAGGTCTAGCAGTAATGGACCCTCCAGCTGAAGCTCTGACATGCTTCTGAGTCTCCTCATCAAGTCCGGCATAGAAATAGCAGACCTGTTGTCTTTCATTTATCCATGGCATGGGCAGGAGCGAAGCAACTTCTTGAAACGCTCCCATGCCTCATAAAGAGTTTACCCCGAGAACTGCCTAACTGGCCTATCTGCATCTGTAGTTGGATGGTCTTGCTCGGCAGAAAGAACTGGATCAGGAATAGTTTACAGAGCTCCTCCCAGGATGAGATCTCACTGCGGTTCAGTGACAGATACCATGACAGAGCTCTGTCGCGCAGTGTGAATGAGAAGAGGTGCAGCCGGATGTAGTCGATTCGCACCTGATTCTGCTTGACTGTGTCACAGAGTAGCAGAAATTTCTGGACATGCAAATGAGGATCCTCAGATGGAAATCCCCCAAACTGGTTCTGTTGAGCAGTGTGTATCAGACCACTCTTCAGCTCGAAATTAGGTGTGCTCACCTTCGGTCCAAAGTCCGCATTACGATGCCTATCAGTCATCGGCTCGTACATCTTATCTACAGTGGGTTGCCGTGGAACTTCTGGAGCTTGGTGCTCCTGAAGTCTCAGATTCATATCTTGTAGCTGCCTCTGCAGCTCAGCAATCTGTGTCGCCTGATCGTCAGCCATAGAAAATGCTAACTTTCTTCGTACAGTGTTCCTTCGACAGGTAGACTCGATCTCCAATTCTATAGGTTCAAGAGCTGGACCTTTTGACCTGGTTCGCATATACTACCAGCAGGAGAACACACAGTGAACAACACAGAAAAGAAATTGGAAAATAAAATAACAATACGTAAAACTAAAATCTAGAGTAAATAGCGTAATATCGGAATTAGTGTTAATTATAAATCTGTGCAATCCCCGGCAACGGCGCCAAAAACTTGATAGCATGTTTCACAACGCGCTATTCTGCAAGTGTACATACCACTACAGAGGGCAAGTAATAATTTATCGATCTCGAAGATTGCAAGATCGAAATATAACTAAGCACTAACACATGGATACCATACTACTATCTAGACAAATCGGTAATTGATTTTTGGTTATAATTTTCTAGGCAACATTGAGAAGCAATATTTAATAATGATAAGTAAATAAAATTTATTAAGTTTAGAAAATCTATTGAAAAACTAGGATTCCAGGGCAATCCACATTGAAGAATAATCAAACAATTATTTACGTAATTCAATTCCCATTTTAATTTCCAAAAACGTGAATTAATCTCAAATATGTTATCAGGTGATCCTCTCGGACTTTAAACCAACTTGGAAATAAAAGACTTAGTGACTCCTCTCGGACGCGCAAAAAGACTTTTACTCTTGATAAAACCTTAGATTTTAAAACCCTTCAAAAGTTCAATTTCCTCTCGGACAATCGTTCTATTAAATCCAATTTATCTGCATCTAAATTGATAACCTAGACCTCTCGGTTCAAGAGCTATTAATTCAAATCACAATCGATGGCCAGTCTCACATAATTAATGAAAAGCTCAGATAAAATTAGAACGTAGATGGAAAAGGAAAATCGAATCACATAAACAATTAAATGAAATTCATCAATTATCAAAATCCTAGAATCCATGAAGGACTTAGCCAATCATGCTAAGTTCTAAGAAAATAGAGAAATAAAAGGTCATAGAAACGAAGAACATGAAAATAAAAAACCCGTGATCTTCAATCTTCAATTTCTGGAGTGCTCTTCAAGTTTTCTCTATTCCCCTATGTTCTCCCAGTTTTTTCTATCTTGAAAATAATGTGAAGGAACCTTTTTTAGGTCCTGGGAAGTCCTATTTATACTTGGGGATCTTCAAATCTCGAAAAGATATGGTTTTGGGCTTCATATTCGTTAGAATTTGTCAAAAATGCGTCAAACTTGGCGACCCGCATACCCGATCGGCGATCGCCGAGTTTGCAGATGGGTCGCCGAGTTGGCGCCGAAGGAAATTTCAGAAAATGTCGAATTCGGCGACCCGTTTACGAAATCGGCGATTGTCAATCGGGTATGCAGGTCACCGAGTTCGTGCCGTGGAATAAAAATAGAAATTCCAATTCGGCGACCCATCTGCAAACTCGGCGACCGCCGAATGCATCATCTGGGTCGCCGATTTCATCACGAACACAAAATCGGCGAGTCCTTCGGTATTTTCTGAATCCTTCCTTTTCCCGATGCAAGTTAGCATCAATTAGCCCCAGGGTACTTGATTAAATCTCGAAATCAACTCAACTGTGCATGAAATCTGCATAAATAACCACAAACCAAACAAAACATAATATCTCCTTAAAGAATAAAGATAATGTATGAAAATATCAAGTAATAGTTAAATCTGAGGTCAAAAGTGAGCTAATCTGTATCAGTAAAATGCACAAAGTGAGTGTTTATCAGCGCACTGGACTGTTGTAAAGCACATCCTCAAGTATTTGAAAAGAACTAGGAATTTCTGCCTAGTTTATCAAAGTGAGGATTTGTGCCCTGTGGGTTATACAGACTCGGATTTCCAAGGAGACCAGGATGAGAAGAAATCGACCTCAGGATATGTGTTTACCCTAGGAGCCATATCTTGGAGGAGCTCAAAGCAGAAATGCATTGTTGACTCCACCATGGGGGCGAAATATGTCGCCGCCTCTGACGCCTCGAAAGAGGGGGTATGGCCTCAGAACTACCTTTTAGAGTTGGGCGTGATCCCGAGTTTGCCGAGGAGCATCACAATTTATTGCGATAACTCTGGTGCAGTGGCAAACTAAAAGAAACCGCGGTCTCACAGAGCAAGTAAACACATAGAGAGAAAGTACCATATCATACGAGAAATCGTATCGAGGGGTGATGTGCTGATTAAGAAGATTGACACTGCTGACAATCTTGCTGATCCATTAACAAAGAGCTTGCCACATAAAGTTTATGAAAGTCATATTCGTGAGCTGGATCTGAGGTGGATGCCGACCACTGACAGTGGTTAAAGAGACAGCAGACTAGATAGACGGACTGTATACTCTGTAATAGCTTAGTTATGCTTTGAGTATAAATGGGAGATTGATGGGTTTTCTATACTGAAAGCATTTAATATAATGAGTATACACCGGTTTATTTCTCCTATCTGTTAAAATTCTTACATGTATGAACAATGGTATCCTCTTGTCTCACCGATAGGGATGATCATACGGCGTGTTGTAGAACGCAGAAGACAATATGATCACTTGACCTAGTGAGACATAAACCTGATCACAGTCGAGACAGCATATGAGGATATGTTTGTCCGGATGGCTGCGACATTGTCGGAATAAGTAATCTGTCTTGGTTACTTGAGCTGGTCATTATTGACAATTTTGAACCAATTACAACAAAGGAAACCCTAAACACTTACTTTCATACATCTAGAAACATGTTTCAACCATAAAAATGATCTTTTTAACTATTTTTTAGTTTGCAAATTTTCAAAATTTTGTACCGGTGAATTTTCCAGCACTGTCGAACTTGTCATTTTTTAAAGTTTTGAACTAATTACAACAACAAAAACCCTAAACACTTACTTTTATACATCTAGAAACATGTTTCAACCATAAAAATGAACTTTTGAAACAATTTTTTTGTTTGCGAATTTTCAAAATTTTGTACTGGTGAATATTCG